>JAYESA010000013.1:155971434-155973934 GCA_036927795.1 Iris macrosiphon | reverse complement strand
GTACTAGTATAGGTGTTAGTGGGTATAGGCGGGGTGTATAGCGTAGGTTGAGATATCGGATACCGAGGGTAACCCGGTATCTCAAGGAGGCGAGTTTGAGGGTGTACTAGCTTAATGACCTAGTTTTGACCTAAAATTTTAGGGGCACCCTAGTTTGACCTAGAGTTGACAGTAGTTACCCCGGTTGACCGTTAAAGTCAATATTTGACCAAGTTTTAGCCTAGAGTTGACTTTTTGGACCCCTGGTTGACTTTTTGATCCATATTTCATCGGTTTGACCCGTTTGACCTAGAACAACCCTAGAAGCTTGTTTTTAGTTATTTTATATCTGTTTAACTCTTTAGAACCCCGTTTAACCTTGCTTTTCGTAATAGGTCTTCGCGACACTAGTTCAGACCTCGATCCTCGCCAGTTGTTCAGGACGTCAGACGAGTACATTCTCTGATAGTTTTCATTATCTGATAATTATTATGATTCAGCTTCTAGTATAGTATTATCTGATTTTTCTTGTACGACACTGACTAGTATTTCTAGATTTATTTACTTACGACACGTATATCTCATGTTTCTGGCCTCTATTTCTGGAATCACCTACTGGCATCACATCAGGACTCACTACAGGCATCACTCATATTTCTGGCTGGACTGATACTTGATTTGTGTGTCGGGTCTTGGATTCACTTATACTAGTCGGGGAGGGGAAATACTCGAGTAGATATGTATACATTCCCAAATCTGGAATCACTCCCTCTGGTCTAATATGGAATGATAGTTGTCGCGCACCCAGTGTGCTGTGAGCCGTACTTACCCCTAGCCGTTTACATGTCGAAACAGGTATTTCAGAGACACGAGTTCATTCTTTCTAGTCTGGACTCACTTGCATTTCTTGACTGGTCTCACTTATACTTTCTGGACTGGACTCATTACATTTACTCTTGCTGGACTCACTTCACGTTGTTGTGCACACACTTGATCTTAGTTTAGATTTCTTGTATCCTGCAGTCATTACTATCTTGCTTCTGATTTGCATGCATCTTTACCTTTATGCACCAGTTGATAGATATATATATTTTCTTGTTCATACTTCATTTCCTTCACCTTGTGCTACTTGCTACAACTGTTTTATAGTTTTTATCATTTAACTGGAACTGCTGTTAAAGGTGTATTTGCTCCAATCCTGACTGGATATATTTTTCAGAGGATCCGGAAGATTGGTGTCCGACATTTTTGGACCTCAGCATGTCGATGGTGCAGACAGGGAACCCCTAGTTCAGGAGTGATTTCCGGATTGGTAGCCGGGATCACTAGGACCTAAGTTGTATTTATTAGCTTTTGGTACCGAATTTGTACCCGGTTTTTGGTTGAGACCTTGTATTGTATTTGATTCAGGATATTGTTGTATTATTATTATTGTTGTTGTTGTTTTACTAGTAGTTGTTGTTTAGACTTTGTAGTTGTTAGACTTCTATGTTATCTTATCGTGCTTAGATCATGATTGAGCATTGTATTATCTTTATCATATTGTTCCTCCGTTGGGAGTTGAGATCTTGACAGGTACTTATATTGTTGTGTGAGATTGTTAGCTAGATAGTAGACCTAGACAGCATTCTACAGCCGATGCTGCGACGTAGGCTGGACGTACCTACGACTCATGCCCGATTTTTCGGGTGGGGGTCGTGACACGTTTTTGGTGGCAGCCCACGCAGGTCTTGAGCTTCGCAATTAGTGCGATGTCGTAGTAGTACAACGATTTAGTTGTTCTGCTGCGAGCCTGCTCTAGGATATAGGATCTAGGATGAGAGTGTACTCAATCACGACTAGGAACAATTCTAATCTAATATTTGTTATTTCTAATTATTCTAAAATTGCTTCTTTTGAAATATTATTGTCCTTCTTTGATGATATCATATCTTGCACCATATTGACTTCTTTTGATCTGTGTTCAGGATGCCTCCGAAGATACGATCTCATCGTACCGTCCCAATAGTTGCCACCGAGAGATCTGCTACCTCTGGTCCTGCTCGACTTCAGGCAGCTGCTACCGCTCCGCTCACCACTACTGCGGTTGAGGGAGCATCTGCTTCTCTCGGGGATCCTCCTCCACCTGTCGATCCGAGGGCTACCCCAGTCGTTCCGGTGGTGCCTCCACCACCTCCTGCACCAGTAGACGTCGCGCAGTTGTTTGCATTCTTCAGGGAGATGATGGACGCGCAGCACCGTCAGGTGGATGTGATGAGGCTGGGCATTGAGAATACCTACTAGGTGGCCATGACGACAATGGACAGAGTGGCTCAGATCCAGCCATAGGCAGATCAGGCACAACATCCGAGGCCGGGCAGCATTTTTGACTTCCAGAGGATGCGCCCAAGGAGTTCCAGGGTACAGAGGGAATCTTGTACGCTGATGACTGGATAGAGCAGATTGAGGGGATTTTTTGGCTGGCACAGATTCCAGACAGCATGCAGATAGAGGCAGCGGACAGTCAGATGTTCGACCTCGC
>JAYESA010000013.1:155661434-155966434 GCA_036927795.1 Iris macrosiphon | reverse complement strand
ACGTTATCTTATCGTGCTTAGATCGTGATTAAGTATTGTGTTATCTTTATCATATTGTTCCTCCGTTGGGAGTTGAGATCTTGACAGGTACTTATATTATTGTGTGAGATTATTAGCTAGATAGTAGACCTAGACAGCGTTCTACCGCCGATGCTGTGGCATAGGCTGGACGTACCCACGACTCATGTCCGATTTTTCTGGTGCGGGTCGTGACACAATCTTAAGAACTTAATCTATAACAAAACCAATATCAAGCACAAAACAAAATCTAAAACTATACCTCAAACTCCAAAGGTCTCCGGTAGCTATCGGCTCAATGCCGCTGTTTGTCCTGCGCCACTCGAAGTCTGTCTCTGATCAACTTAACCTTCTCCGTTGCATCCACAACTATCTCTGGCCCTAGCAATGCTCTCTCTCCAACATCGTCCCATGACAAGGGAGTACGACATCTCCGACCGTACAGAGCCTCAAATGGTGATATCTCTATACTAGCCTGGTAGCTGTTGTTGTAAGTAAACTTTACCAAATAGATATGGTCCTCCCAAGATCCCCTAAAATCTAGTACACAGGTGCGTAGCATATCCTCGATCTCTCTGACTGTCCATCAGTCTAGGGATGATATGCAGTACTGAACTTGAGTTGGGTGCCCAAACTCGCCTACATACTCCTCCAGAAATGAGAAGTGAAACGACTATCCCGATCTGAGACTATGCTGACAGAAATCCCATGTATCCTGACGATCTGTCTCACATACATCTCTGCCAGCTTCTCCGTAGACAAACCCACCTTGAAAGGAAAAAAGTGGGCCGACTTGGTTAATCTGTCAACGATGACCCAAATCTCGTCTTTTTCTCCTGAAGATCGTGAAAGTCCGGACACAAAATCCATAGTAGTGTTCTCCCACTTTCACTCTGGAATGGGTAATGGTTGAAGTAAACCACCTGACCTCTGCCTCTCGGCTTTTACCTGCTGGCGCACTAAGCATCTGGATACAAACTGTGCCACTTTTCTCTTCATGTCATTCCACCATACACACTCTCGTATATTCCGATACATCTTGTTGACACCTGGATGCATGAAATACTGAGAGCAATACGCTTCCTGTAATACCTCCTTACGCAGCTCCCCACTAGGCACACATAATCTAACACCATGCTGCAAAGGACCATCCTTAGCAATGGTAAAATCATCCTTCAATCATGATCTCACCTGAGCTCTGATGCTCCTCAGAGATACATCCTCATACTGGGCTGCCTTGATTATGTCCATCAACTTTGAGTCTATCTGCAACCCCCACATCTGCATAGTAAAACCATGAACTATCATCTCAATGTCCAATCTCTCCAAGTCCTCCAACAAATATCGATCATTCGTCAACAACATAGCTACCGGATACCTGCTCAAGGCATCGACAACTACATTAGCTTTTCCAGGATGATACTGCAAAGATATGTCAAAATCTTTCATCAGTTCCAGCCACCGACGCTGCCTCATGTTCAACTTCTTCTGAGTGAAAACATACTTCAAGCTCTTGTGGTCTGTGAAGATCTTCACACGCTCTCCGTACAAATAGTATTTCCACAACTTTAAGACAAAGATGACTGCTGCTAACTCCAAATCGTGGGTAGGATAGTTCTTCTTATGAGGACGCAATTGCCTGGATGCATAGGCAATCACTTTCCCATTCTGCTGAAGAACACAACCCAGCCCTTTTTTCGATGCATCATTATAAATAATGAAACCTCCATACCCTTATGGCAACGTCAAAATAGGAGCAGACGTCAACCTTGTCTTCAATTCCTCAAAAGCAACCTGGCACTCCTCTGTCCAAACAAACTCTGCATCCTTCCTGGTGAGTCTAGTTATCGGCTCGGTAATCCTTGAAAAATCTTACACAAACTTCCTGTAGTAGCCTGCTAAACCCAAAAAACTTCTGATCTCTGCCACTGAACTCGGGGTCTTCCAAGACTCTACTGCTGCGATCTTCTTCGGATCCACTAAAATTCTATCACCAGTCACAATATGTTCTAAGAACTCCACCTTGTCCAGGAAGAACTCACACTTGGACAGCTTCCCATACAACATATCTTTCCTCAGCACATCCAACACAATCCGCAAATGCTCCTCGTGCTCCTTCGGTGTCTTCGAGTATATGAGTATGTCATCGATGAACACCACCACGAACTTGTCAAGGTACTGGTGGAATATCTTGTTCATCAAATTCATAAATACCGCCGGGACATTAGCTATCCAGACCACCACCAAGGTCTATGGTGGGGGAGAGAAGAAAGACAACGAAAAGGAGGCCTCGTCGAAAGACAAGCCACACGCGAAGTCTCAGACGGAGTACAAGATGAAGAAATGGGCCGACACAAAAGCGAAGGCTTGTTGAGTATCAGGAAGGGGACTTGGTAATGATCAAGTTTTAGCCGCAACAGTTCAAGTTGTTCCACAAGTTGCATAAGGGACTAATTCGCAAGTATGAAAGTCCCTTCTCAATCCTTAAGAAGGTGGGCATAGTTGTCTAATAGCTCAAACTTTCCGCCAAAGTGAAGATCCATCATGTCTTCCATGCGAGTTGTCTCAAGCCTTATCATGCAGACTTGGAGGACCCTCAGCAAGGAGTTTCAAAGCGGCCTACGGCGACCATGATTACGTCGTTCGATAAAGAAGTGAAAGTCGTGCTTGAATCAAGGATCATTCGCCGACGAGATATTTTTTTCATATGTAGAGTATCTCATCAAGTGGAAGGGAATGTCGCACAACGAATCTAGTTGGGAACGCATAGACATATTACATCAGTTCGATGACAAGATCCAAGAATTTCTCAGCGGACGTGTGTGACGAGAACGTCAACACAATAAGTGGGGGAGAATGTTATGCAAAATATTTTTTAGCCCGCTCTCTAGATGTTTTAGAGGTTTGATTGTAAATATGTAGCATTTATAATCATATATATAGAATATTCCTAGGATCTACAATAATTTCTAGAAGATTTATGGAATAATTTCTAAAATATTTTTATTCCAGAAAATTTTTGTAAGTCCTTTGAGACCTTATAAACAAGGAGGATGCTCATTTGCTCCTCACCACCGAAACTTCTAAGCTTTATTTCATATAATAAAAGTCTTTCAAGTTTCACTCTTGTTCCACTATTCTCTCTATTCTTAGCATTCTAGCTAAGTTTGTTCAAAAAAAAAACTTACACAGATTTTTAGAAGGAAATTTGTGTGCCGTACGGATTCGAATTCGAAGTGTAGAAGAAAAAAAACTAAATCCGTGATCGGATGATCCCGCTGGGCCAACCCCAAAGCATATGGAGAGCTTCTGTTATGGTTTGTATAATTGATTATTTTGGAGGAGCTTTGGCATCAAATTGGCAACTTTGGAAACTGCCTGCTTTAGAAATGTGTCCATCTCATTACTGTCGCTTTAGTTTGGCTCCACAGAGTAACTGAGTTCCAACTAAATGGATTGCCAAGCGACCAACTAATGCCGACCAAGCCTCTAAGTTGTCCTTATATTTCTGTCACGCACCTACTTCATTGGCAAATGTCCGCTTACACTGTGTATAGCAACCAACTCCATTGATCTCTTTATATGATAATAATGGAACGAGTGTTGTTTTGGTTCAGAGTATCAGTGGGGTTGCTAATGGTTTTTTGGATTCTATGCAGGTGGAAAGTAAAATTCTCTTTGAAATATTTTTGCATTCCTGAAAATAATGGTTGGATAGATTAATTACTACTTTTTTTTTCTTGACGGTAATATCTTCAATGACACCAACTGAATTTAAATAAAGACTTTTTTATATTACCACTGCTAGATACAAGATATTGATATTACCTCTCAAAAAATGTCACTTTTGACTTCATAGTGACACATTTAAAACTCTTTAACGACACTTTCAGGAAGATAATATCAACTTATGAAACAGCAGGAGGATAATATCAATATTCTACATCTAGCAGGAAAGTAATATCAAAAAATCCTTTAAATAACAATAACATCATAAATTAATAAAAAAATATTAGTGAAAAATTAAACAAATTAAAATTCTCATCCTTCTGTGAACCGAATAGTGAAATAAAAAAATTAAAATTTTCTAGCTACATATTTTCAATCTAACCAAACATGGAAATGAGAATGTTAAATTCCTTACCATTTAAAAATAATGAAAAATAAATTCCTAGTAATACCAAACCTTCATCCAAAGGTATCACCTAAGTTTCTAAACAGAATCACAAGAATGATGTCACAAAATGCCTTCTTTTTTTGGGCTCTTTAACTGATTTTAAGTTCAGAATAAAAACGTGTGCCTCAATAGAATATGGCAAGTTGATACGCAATGATCATTCCTGCGGAGATTAAGAATTGGTGATTGATGTTTCTTTCAGCGTGTTTTGCCTAAGAAGTTTGGCATAGCATACCTGCTGAGCATAATCCGGACAGAACAGAAAAGGGACCATTTGGTGTTCACAAAGCTGAGTAATTTAACAAAATGGTAGCTTCATTCTTGCTACAAATTACTTCTCCTTTTTTTTCCCTGCTGAAAGCCTAGCTGCAAATTTTGTATTCCTACAATGTAGGCCCACAATTCAAGCAGTACAAAATAGCCCTCAGCAACAGGAGAGAATTTTTTGACAAAAGCAACAAATTTAAAAATCATAAAAGTAGCCAATAACTTCACTTTCCAAAACGAAAGAATGGAGAAAACACAGTATAAAGATTGGAAATCCCAAACCTATCAGCCAATCAAGATGTGATCAGATTACATTAACAGGTTGACATTTTCACATATATAGCAGTTGTGGAGTTCAAATGCATTAACCTGATTATTTTCCTCTCCTGCTGCCAATATATTATATGGCAGTTATTGCTTGGCACACAATGAACTACTCGCAACACCTGAGTGCCATGAAGAGGTAATTTTGCTCTCTGCAGAATCCATGAATGAAATAAACATTACCAATGCAAAAAGGGCAGATAATGTTTATAGATCAGGAGAAACAAGGTCAGATGAAATACCAAAGTGGAACTTAAATCTCCATTTAGAATTTGAGTGCAGTTGTCCATGTTCCTTGAACACTAGGATGTTTGGTGACATGTCTAGTTCTCAGCTTTATGACCTTCCTTCCTAGCGCATTTCTTAGCCTGGTTGCATGTAACAGTATATCCTCAGGCGTCAAGTTCTTCACACAAATCACTCGCTCGTTATGGTTCTCTGCAGAAAATATTACACCGGGATTGATAAATGTACAGCTAAGATTCTGTGGTCCCTTGAAAATAATAAGAGTACACATCACCGAATGCTACACAAAAGAACAAAGATAAGAAACTGATTACTGTAAAAAAAAATTATGGGATATCTTCCACAGTTGCTTGCCAGATCATGTTTTCATACCTACTGTCCAGGCCCTATTAATTGGTCATGATATTATCATTTAATAATGCCAAAAGAAGTAATGACCTTAAATAGAAGTGCCTGCCAGCACTATAATTTTGTATGATTGTGAACAAACTGATTAATCAAAATTCAGTTCAGGCTGGAGACGCTTCATTTTTTTAAAAGGGCAACTTGACCATAAAAACCTAAATTTTGTGTTGTTGTGAGGCAATTTGATTATGAAAACCAAATTGGAATGAGAGTAAGCAATCTCCAAATGAATTTCTTAGTTGGATAGATCTACAGTTTGAAGGCAGTGAAAGTATTATGCTCATGTTTGCAGTCCGGCAAAAGACAAATAGGTTTTAACTTACAAGCATAGGATTGCTTGAACTTTTAGTACAAGAAAGTATAATGGAACTGGTGCTGGTGTGATGAGTGGTTATCTGGGGATACTTGCAGTGAGTCATTGTTTCAATTAGTTGAAGACACCAGGATGAACTGCAGGAATATATGCTATGGCTATACTTCAGTTATGAGATATGGATATGATATAAAGCCATGTTAAGTGAGAAGCATTGCATTATTGAAACTCTCAATACATATCAAAACCTAAAAAACAAATGATAGGCATACCATAATATAATCAAAGACTTCTGGAGAAAATGATCAGTTTATGCAATGAAGCTTATCATTACTACACTAAGTATTCAGTTTCTCAGAGTACCCAGTTCACAGAAAAACATACATCAGAACGGTAAAATAAATGCTTACTATAAAGACCCTTCAAATGAGGATGTTGACCACGGATAAGTTCTTCAACCACCTCAAGCTGAGGATTCTTTTCCTTAAATGCTGGCAAATGAGACTCCATAAATGCCCTGTCATTTTATATAACAAATTACATTTAAGGCCATCAAACAAGCAATGTCCCAGAGAAGGCTGGTAACAATATAGAGACACAAGTAACCGCAGACAGTAATTAAGATATTTGGCATGTAGTAGCATTGCCTTCAATTCATATATAACTTCTTATTAGAAAGAAATAATAAAACAGTGTTCAAAATTAATATAAATACCAATATCATATCTGATATTATACGGTCAACTGTAAGCTTGATATATCATTAATCAGATCTGATACATTTTGCCTATGGAAACTATAGTTTTGGCTTTCTTTGTAGGAACCAATTACTGTGATAAAGACAAAGGACACACACACTAGTGACAATTTAAATACTTGGTGAGCTTCATGCCCAAAACCATATATTTTAAACTGTCAATCTTGGGTGGAAATGAAGTCTAGCAAGAAAAATAGACCAAGCAAAGTATTTGACCCCCACGTCTTAGTAAATGACTAGAATGTCTGCCAACAAACAAACAACGAACATTTTGGCTAAAGACAGAATCATACATACTAAAACAATTATGTGTATTTGTTCGAGTATATATGAGTGTAAACAATTTAAGCTCATAGGTTAAGCTCAACATCTGCCAACAACTAAGTTGGAATATTTGGGGGAAATCAGAACATATCAAATACCCTCATATAATATGAAGCCACAGTTGACTAAACCAAATAGTATGAAAGCTTTGCATTTCAAAATACATTTGATCAAAGGACACATTGGACTTCAAGATATTAAAAAATGCTGAACAGCATGTTTTGTAATTGATATTACATTATCATGTGCATACAAATTCATGTAGTTCATAGTTAACAGAAAAAAGATTAAAGGATAATATTAACTAAAGAGTAAAAATGCTTTGATTTTACATTTAAAATTGACATTACATCATAAAACGGTTATGAGGTCTACATGAAATTGTTAAAACATTCCAAGCTTTATACGTTCAAAAAGGGATATGCTGTCAGATTGCATTGGGATGGGCACGAATGCAGACACAAACAATACCGATTCAAATACAGAATTTTATAGAAATTTAAGATACGGGCATGGCATGTATATGGTTATATATACACATGAAAGTATCTCTAAGTACGTATTTATATATTGATCTTAAATAATAGCTATTTTTATGCATGTTTTGGATAGTAAGTAGGTCCAAAAAAGTTACTAGAAATGATCCTTTACATAGGAAATGTTACTTTCTCATGTTTCAATCATGTTTCGAACAATCACAGCTATGTCAGTATCGATTGGCGCTACTGGAGTTGATCAGGTGGTGCTGGACAGCAAGGGAAGAGGGAGGGTTGGAGTTGGAACAACAGGGGGAATTTTTTTTTTTTTTTTTTTTGGGGTGGGGAGGGGGGGGGGGGGGGGGGGGGGGGGGGGGGGAGGTTCTACATTTTATGACTAGAGAGAGAGAGAGAGATTTCCATGTAACTCACTTGTAAAGTTTTATTCATCAATGCCCCCTCTCCAAAACAACCAACCTGCCTATATACGCAGGCTATCAGAGGCTTATCAGATATACAACCCAACTAACAACAACTTAAAATCATCTCATCCCTAAAACAAGATAACTACAACTCTCAAACCAACTAACAATTTTAAAACAAACCAACCACTCCTAAAAACTTTATAAACAAGCCAATAGCTCCTAAAATAAAATGTGGAAATTAAATTCAAAGTGCAAACTAACAAACTGGCTCAATCTCCTTCAGCTGGCCCAAGCTTTCTTAGGTGAACCATATTGAAGCACTGATCTCGGTCCTTCTCCTACGCCTAGCATGGTGGTGTCCTCATCATTTCCCCTGGATGGGAAGAACTCGACCCCATCGAGCCAGGATCACAGCTGTGGGTTGAGCTTCATCAAATCATCGCGAATGAGCCACATATTCTCCGAGGTAGTTCATCATTTCCAATGAACAAGATATCGTCTAATCATGTCGTCTCTTGTGGAGATGATCTGATCATCTTGTATGTTAGCAACTTCCTCAGCCGACAAATTAGGTATAATATCAGGAAGTGGAGCTGAGGGAGAGATCTCAGTATCAGAGTTTATGGATAGCTCATTCGAGCCCACAAGTGGATTGGCAGAAATGACAAAGTGGACCTTCGTAATGAATCAAATCTTCATAATTTAAAGAACTTATACCAAAATCCAAAATCAGGTGGAAGATCGATAACACATGCAATTGAATTTATCAAATGCTTAATTACTGTTGTCACGGCGAATAGCATGACGCATGACTCATTGAAATGAGGCACACATTTTTTTATTTGTTTAAAACTCCAAAAAAAAAAATACAACAAAGTGATTTCAATATCATAATCAATCATTTATTTATAGATAGTTTAGAAAAATTACAAAATTTAAAAATCTACCTAAGGGGTTTTTGGACTCGACAATTGGAGGCAGTCCATAAAGGAAGATCGATGCTAGCCTAATGATAAATTGTTTGATGGGGCAAGAGAAAAAAAAGTATAAAATAATTCACAAGAAATAAGTTACAAAATAAAAAAGTCCACTTGAAGAAGGTACTTGATGAGATAAGTTGTTGATAAATTAGAAAGGAATTTTTGATTCATACAGAATCATTGACAAGTAATACCTGCAAAATTTAAATATCCTACCCGAAGGATTGCTGGACTCAACAATGGCAGACAGGCCATAAAGGAAGATAGATACTAGCATAACGATGAATTGCTTGATGTGGTGAAAGAAAAAAAAGTCTAAAATAATTCACAAGAAATAAGTTACAAAATAAAAAGAGCCCACTTAAAGAAGGTAACTAGACTTTGGTAGGAAACTTTCGTCGATACAGGAAAATCAGCGGCATAAGACTAGGTTGAAGTTATAAGAAAAAGAGATGACTATAAAAAAGAAAAAGAAAACATACAACTTGCAAACTAAAAGATAACTTGAATCATTTGACTGGCAATAAGATATTGGCAATCAAGAGATGAGGGTCAATAACAATTGATGAAGAATTGAAAGAGGGTCGAGAGATAAAAGAGGGTAAAGATGAAATTCTGAAAGTAAAAAAATGTTAAAAGTGTGCAAACAAGGTAGAAGGTTAGAGTAGGGTGCATGTTATAGGTTCATAATTGAGCCAAAACAAAGTAAAACCTAAAGTTCATGTTAGGTTTCATGAGGCGGCACCTAAATGATCTACGTGCCTCGCGCTATAGCGCGATTGAAGTATGCGTCTCAAAAAAGCACAATGTCTCACGTCATGGCAAGGCGCCTCAGTGCACTACGCTCCATCAACAACACTTAGCTTAATTTTGAAAGATCCCACAATGCCAAGCATGCAACTTCTTGACAGTTCCAGCAGGAAACCGTTCAGGTCTAATCTAAACCATAACAAAATTATCCACCTCAAATTCGTTAGGTATTTTAGTTAAATCAGCATGAGCCTTATAATGATCGTTATTAGCTTGAATCTTAGCATTGACCTCTTTATGCAGTTCAGTCATGCATGATGCAAATACAGGTGCAGACTCTGGGACCCTGGATCGTGGATGCATAGGAATTAAATCAACTGGCATCCTAGTTTTGTAGTCATAGACAATTTCAAAGGTACTTACAATAGTAGACCTATTGATGGAATTATTAAAAGCAAATTTGGCAGTTGGTAATAAAAGATGAGAGTTGTTTAAGATTTTCGCCCACTAGACACTTCAGAAGGTTTTCGAGACCTTGGTTGACTACTTTAGTTTGTCCATCAGTTTGTGGATGGTACGCGATCAAGAATTGCAACCTTGTTCTCATTTTTAAACCACAAAGTTATCCAAAAGTAACTTCAAAATTTAACATCTTGATCGGACACGATAGTCATTGGTCATGCTTCTTGACACTACGAGGAAGACCCAAGACAAAATCCATACTAGTATCGACCGAAGGGCGTGACAGAACACGTAGCGGCATATATTGACTTGAATTTTGTTTGGGCTACTTGGCCAGTTGGCACATGTAGCAATGACCTACAATCTTGGCAATATCTCACTTAAGGCTGGGCCAACATAATTTGTATTCGACCTCATCAATTGTTTTATTTCTCCTAAAACGTCCAGCCAGGCCACCAGTATGTACCTCTCAAAAAAGAAAATCCTTCAACGACATACGGGGAATACACAACTTACATAGACTGAAAAGATAACCATCATGCAAGATGAAATCATCACTCTCACAAGTTTGCATATTTTTCAGTTCGTTGAAGATCAATCCAAATTCAGGGCAAGACTCACTCATCCCTAATTCTTTCGAAGCCTACTACTTCAACACTCATGTGATGTAACAACATAACTCGTCTACTAAGCGCCTCAACACATTTATTCTCAACTCCAAGCTTATATTTCAGAACGTAGTTATATTCTTGTAGGAATTCAACCCAACCGTCATGTCGAGAAGTTAATTTTTTTGGGAGTATAGATGTTTAAAGGCCTTGTGGTCCAAGAATATGACAAACTCTTGTGGTAGTAAGTAGTGATGTCAATGGCGAAGTGATTGGACTACCGCATAGAACTCTTTATTGTAGGTTGAATAGTGTTATCTTGTCTTATTAAGCTTTTCGCAACGAGATGGCCCTCTTGAGACAATACTCCACCAATGCCAATACATGGTGCATCACATTCCACTTCAAACACCTTAGAGAAATCCGGCAATTTCATAATAGGTGCTTTGGTCATCATTTTCTTGATTGCTTCTAAGGCCTTGGCAACGGTTTTGTCCCACGTAAATTATTCTCTTTTCAAGCAATCGCCACGAGGACTATAATCATACTGATACCTTTTATAAACTGTCTATAGAAAGTCGCTAGCCCATGAAAAACTTCCGAAGACACGAATATTTCTAGGCTCGAGCCAATCTATGATTGTTTGAATCTTTCGAGGATCGGTAGACACCTTCTGAAGAGACTACAGTTACCCTCCTTGTGATACAAACCCAAGAAAGAGTACTTGAGCACTTATAAATGTGCACTTCTTTGGATTTGCACAATTTCTCCGTCCTCAAGACCTGACATACAATACGAATATAATCGATGTCTTACTCCTTTGCCTTACTATAGATGACTATATCATCAAAGTATATAACCAAGAATTTACCCATAAATGGTCGTAGAACTTTGAGTCATCTTTCGCACGAAGGTACTAGGAGCATTAGACAAACCAAAGGATATGACCATCCATTTGTATAAACCATCATTTGTCTTGAATTCGATCCTCCATTCATCCCCAGGATGAATCCTAATATGATGGTAACCAATCTTTAAATCAATTTTTGAGAAGAAAAGAGATGGTCGTCATTATATCAAGTAAATCGTCCAACCCGGGTATAAGAAAACAGTATTGAGAGGATTTTGTTTATAGCACGACTATCCATATATATTCTCCATGTACCATCTTTTTATGGAGTCAATAATGTAAGAACCGCACAAGGACTCAAACTTTCTCTCACGAATCATTTTCTCAACAACTCATCAACTTGCATCTTCAATTCGATATACTCGATGGGTTCATTTGATAACGAGGAAAATTGAGCAAAGATGCTCTCGAAACGAGATCAACAATGTTGGATATCACGCAAGGGTGGTAATTCATTTGGAAGGTCCTCACGGAAGACATCAACGAAGTCCCTTAAGACATGCTACTTCACGGGAAATACATTATGAGGAATCTTTTGGACTTCCCTTGCCACTAAGGCCATGATAGGCACTCCTCTAGCAACATCATCTTTTTCTCTTTGGGAGACAACGTTTTCTTTCTTGTCAATGTGTCATTGTTCTTCTCAACAACGGTGGTAGTTGGTGGACTTGGATTAGCTTGATTCTTTTACTATTATGGACAAAGTTAGGCAAGTTCGATAATTGTAACATTCAAGTGAAATAACCAAGGTTGACCAAAAATGATATGCCCTACATATATATTAATCATGATGAAGAAACTTCATCGGAACTAGACATCTCTCGATAACAATAATGGACAAATCATTCATACAAGGTTAAGGGTGAGGCATGATCTGTAGGTTCAGTTGGTTGCAGCCTTAGAGGAGATAGCATTAATACAACTTCCACCATAAATGATTAATCGATCCCCCCCAACCTTAGTAGGAAGTGTGGAATATTGTCGTTCTCCACCGGTCATCCTTTCCTTTTGAGTTGGGTTAATGTACACCTAACCACATTTAATCTAGAAGATGGTGCACAACGGATCAATCCAAATTGATTATTACCTTACACCTAATCATCATTTGAATGACCTCTTCTAAGATCTTTTTTTTTTGAGATGCCCGGCGATACGCACGGGACTTTATGCACGCTGCGTTGCATGCCATTTGGACCCACTGCCCTCACACCTCCCCCGCGGTTTGATCCCGAAACCTCCGTCCAACCAGGAAGGTTATACCTCTTCTCACTGACCATAAGAGCCAGCTGAGTTCGGTACCTCTTCTAAGTCATCTTGTTCCAAGTCTAATGGATTAGGACCAATGAGGGTTCTGGTCTGATTTGGACACTGTTGAGATATGTGTCGATAGCATATGTTTTCGTAGCCTTGACACTTTAAACATTTGAGTGCACAAATTTACCTTTGAGTTTCACCAAGTATCCCTTTACACTTCCAATCCACATTCTTTGATGGGACGTTGGTAACGGCCTTTACTGGGTTTAGGTTGGTTTTGTGGATCGTATTCTTCTGTGACAGATCTTTATGATCACACTGTTTGAGAGACCGAATATCTTCTAGGTTATGAAATAGTCTATACTCTATACGCATCTTCTAGAATAGTGATTTTACGGAGAAATGGTCCCATTACATATCCTTACGGAGTCCGGACCTAAACCAAGCTAAGATAGCACGGTCCGACTCAGTCACGAACCCTTGACAAAGTCTCAGATAGTTGTCAAATTTCGAAGCATACTCAAATCCGGCCAAGCTACCTCGAGTGAATCGGATCCACTCATCCTCTAAGAGTTCCCTAAACGAATCGGGAAGGTAAAAGACCCTCAAATTATGTGTCATAACGACCCATGTATTGCTCTCCTCGAGTAAACATTAGATTCTCTACATTGTCTCAATATTGTCTAGTAGTGCCTACCAATTTAATTGATGCAAATAAAATCATTTTTTCCTCACTCGTGGTGAACCACCAAAAATACCGCTTTATATCCAAAGACAATCCAAAAAATTTAAGGATCATCACTACCGTCGAAGGGGAGTGACTTCGATCTTAACACTAAGCACTAAATTTTCTTAATCCAGAGGTTAATGATTTTGACGAAACCCTCCTCGAGGAGGTGGTTGTCCTTGATGAAATCCTTGGTCGATATGGACTTCGGCTCCATGGTTCGGCCTTTCTCCATCATCTATATAATCAATGTGACAGTAAGGTGTGTTGTGTCTACCAATCGGGGTCCTTAATTCGAGTGCATCTAAATGGCTCGTGATTGACATAATTTCTTCTTTGAGGAGGTCCCTAAACACTTAGAGCATTGATTGGGGTCCGTCCATACGGCCAAATGCTAAACTCTGGTTAGGGTGATAGTCTAGACTACTGCTAGTTGGAATTCAAATATGACCCACAATATGGTTTGACTAGACTTAAATGACTTGCAATTAATGGTTTATGCAAATAAGCCCTACTACTACAAGCATAGATCATGGTTCTATTTTTTATGGAATTAACCTGCTCTAGTACCAAAAATGATGTGGAACAACATATGAAAGAGAACAATGATAATTCCACGCTAAAGGATAGTCATAAACAAAGCTCAAGTTGATTTAATAAAGACTTGCAAAATAATTGGCGTGAAATAATGCAACTCTTCTTTGTAAACTTTTACATGCAGGATCAATCAAAAGATTAAGTCATAGATTAAAACCATTGGCAATTACTCTCTCACAATATCATGGTTGAGTTACTTCAATTAATATTTAGATGTGATATTAGAAGCTTTGAACTCACTATTTTAATTGCAGATTGGCTTTGCAAAGAAGCTAATATAAAGAGATCAAAGTTAGGGCTGGACCTTTCTATACCTTGCAAATTGGTTGGACAGCGGGCATTGGAAGTGATGTATGGGAGTCTAGTGCTGCTAGGACCCAGGAAACGGCGATGCAGCTATAGATCAATCGCTGGATGACAGGCTAAAATTGATTGCACGCTCTGGAGTTGATTGAATGGTGCTAGACAACAAAGGAAGAGGGAGGGCGGGAGCTGGAGCAGCAGAGAAGGGGGGCGCTAGGGTTTATGAGACTAGAAAAGAAGTAGAGAGAAGCCACGAGAGAGAGATTTCCATGTAACTCGTAAAGTTTTATTCATCAATGCCCCCTCTCCAAAACAACCAACCTGCCCATATATGCAGGCTATCATAGACTTACCATTATTACAACCCAACTAACAACTACTTAAAATCTTCTCATCCCCTAAAACAAGATAACTACAACTCTCAAACCAACTAACAATTTTAAAACAATCCAACAACTCCAAACAACTTTTTTACACGCCATTCAAAGTGCAAACTAACAAACCGGCTCAATCTCCTTCAGTTGGCTCGGGCCTACACAGGTGAACCATATTGATGCACTAGTCTTGGTCCTTCTCCTACGGCTCGTGTAGACTCACATGGTGGTGTCCTCGTCCCTACTGCTTTTATAGTTAGAATCAATTTTTTACAGTCAAGAGAACAGAGTATAAATTGAATGTGATTCAGTCTATGAAAGCACAAGCATAGCAATAAGAAAGTAACCTCCAATTAACCCTTGAATTGACCCTGAGTGGGATGCTTTTAGAACAAAATGATTGCTAATCTTTAAAAGTTGCATATATGGAAAGGCATACGTAGATCTGTGCATCTGCTAACCAATATGGAAAGGCATACCTGATTCCCCTGCTACTACCACCCCAGTCACAATAGCTCACAACCAACTTCTGAAGTTGCCAAACACCTCGCAGCGCCATTTATGAATGATTGAATTAAAGACAGATTTACTGCAGAAAAGTTAAAGAAAATGTCACTACCAAAAAGCAAAGTCTATGCACTGTAAGAAAAAAAAATTTAGAGAGTTGACAATAAAAGTTTGAATCTAAGAGTTTATAATGGTTGTTTATTTACAAGAATAATGGGCTCCTTAAAGAAAAGAAAATTGTTATTAGAACAGTTCGAATAAGAAACTTCCAGGTACATGATTATGAGAACTTTTAACAATTCTTCACACAGCACGATGGCGAAGAGGGCTTTGTGCCGCAACTTTTAGTGTTCAAACCAATAATTGCTTAGTTATCAAATTTAGTTGTAAATCCAGAGATTATGTTAACAGGGGAACTTCATAAAAGGAGAAGAGGGCTTTGTACTAGTAGTTAAGTAGAAAGGAGATTTGTTAGCTGGAGAAAACAGATGCACAGCAAAGGACTTTAAGGCTGTACAGGGTCAGATAATGCTGAATAAGTAATCCATTCAGTTCACAACTCAGGAGAGAACGGTTTCCTTGATGATACTTCCAATATTGCTTCAAAGAAAACGTTCAAAGTTGAGAGGAAAAAACTTTTCTTGTATTAATTGTCGCATCTTGATCCATGACTAGATGAGCTTCTTTAAGTATGCTAAACGAGATGTTTTTAGGTCATCCTAGGTAGTCAAAGGCGCACTGGAGGCTCAAAAGGTCAACATCGCCCGAGGCGCAAGGCACATTTGAGACGCGTGCCCGAGAGAAGCGAGGCGTAAATATAAAAAATAATAAAAATATCGTAGGTAAATAAATAAATGAGTTATTTGTATTTACCCTCCTCCCCCCATTGCTAATCATATATCCACTATCCTCCCCCCCCCCCCCACCAAATTTAAAAAAAAAATAGTGTTACCTCCCTAATTCTTAAAACTATGGGGTTTTTTTTTGTTTTTTTGTTTTGTTTTTTGTTTTTGTTTTTTTTTGGGCGGGGGTAATCACAATTACAATTAACATGTTATTAAGGAATGGGGGAGGGGTAACACTAATTTTTTTTTAAAATGGGGGGTAGTAGAGATATGATTAGCAATTGGGGGGTAAATACAAATAACTCTAAATAAATTAGTTATGTAAGAAATAAAACCAGTATGCTAAACGAGATGTTTTTAGGTCATCCAAGGCACACTCGAGGCTCAAAAGGTCAACATCGTCCGCACAAGGCACATTTGAGGCGCGTGCCCGAGCGAAGCGAGGCATAAATATAAAAAATAATAAAAATATCGTAGGTAAATAAATAAATGAGTTATTTGTATTTACCCTCCCATTGCTAATCATATATCTGTTACCCCCCATTGCTAATCATATATACACTACCCCCCAATTTAAAAAAAAAAATAGTGTTACCCACCTAATTCTTAAAACTATGTTTTTTTTTGTTTTTTTTTTGGCGTTGGGTTGGGGAGAGAAGAGGGGGCTTAATCACAATTGCAATTAACATGTTATTAAAGAATGGGGGAGGTGTAACACTATTTTTTTTTAATGGGGAGGGGGTAGTAGAGATATAATTAGCAATTTGGGGGTAAATACAAATAACTCTAAATAAATTAGTAATGTAAGAAATAAAAGGTAGTTAAACGAGATATTTTTAGGTCATCCAAGGTAGTTAAAGGCGCACTCGAGGCTCAAAAGGTCAACATCGTTCGAGGCACAAGGCACATTTAAGGTGCGTGCCCGAGCGAAGCGAGACGTAAATATAAAAAATAATAAAAATATCATAGGTAAATAAATAAATAAATAAATAATTTGTATTTACCCCCCCTCCCCCAATTGCTAATAATATATCCACTACCCCTCCCATAATTTAAAAAAAAATAGTGTTACCCTCTTTAATTCTTAAAGCTATGGGTTTTTTTTTGGAGGGGGGGGGGGGGGGGTAACCACAATTGCAATTAACATGTTATTAAGGAATGGGGGAGATGTAACACTAATTTTTTTCATAAATGGGGGGTAGTGGAGATATGATTAGCAATTGGGGGATAAATACAAATAATTCTAAATAAATTAGTAATATAAGAAATAAAATCAAATAACATATTAAAACCAACAAAAATATGTTAAAACATAACCAAGTGAACTAGCAGAGCAGCAGTAACAGTCAACATAACTAACAAGAATTTGTATTATCTGTACCATGTTTTTAGTAAATTTTAGTTTTTTCAATTAAATTGTAATCAACTATTTGTACAAGGTAAGGGTTATCTCTCTCCCTTAAAGTTCTTTGTATAAATAAAAATAAACCATAAAGGTGCACTCGAGGCTCAAAACGTCAATATCGCCCGAGGCACAAGGCACATTTGAGGCGCGTGCCCGAGTGAAGCGAGGCGTAAATAAAAAATATATATATCATAGGTAAATAAATAAATGAGTTATTTGTACTTACCCTCCCCTCAAATTGCTAATCATATATCCACTACCCCCGCCCCCAATTTAAAAAAAAATTAGTGTTACCCCCCTAATTCTTAAAACTATGTTTTTTTTGGGGGGGTGGGTGGGCTTGGGGGGGGGAGGTAATCACAATTACAATTAACATGTTATTAATGAATGGGGGAGGGGTAACACTATTTTTTTTAAAATGGAGGGTAGTGGAGATATAATTAGCAATCGAGGGGGTATATACAAATAACTCTAAATAAATTAGTAATGTAAGAAATAAAACCAGTATGCTAAACGAGATATTTTTAGATCATCCAAGGTAGTCAAAGGCGCACTCGAGGCTCAAACGGTCAACATTGCCCGAGACACAAGGCACATTTGAGGCGCGTCCGAGCGAAGCGAGGCATAAATATAAAAAATAATAAAAATATCATAGGTAAATAAATAAATGAGTTATTTGTATTTACCCCCCCCCCAAATTGCTAATCATATATCCACTACCCCCCCCAATTAAAAAAAAAGTTTTACCCCTCTAACTGTTAAAACTATGTTTTTTTTGTTTTTTTTAGGGGGGTGTAATCACAATTACAATTAACATATTATTAAGGAATGAGGGAGGGGTAATACTATTTTTTTTTAAATGGAGGGGGGGTAGTGGAGATATGATTAGCAATTGGGGGAATAAATACAAATTACTCTAAATAAATTAGTAATGTAAGAAATAAAACCAAATAACATATTAAAACCAACAAAAATATGGTAAAACATAACCAAGTGAACTAGCAGAATAGTAGTAACAGTCAACAGAACTAACAAGAGTTTGTATTATCCCTATCATGTTTTTAGTAAATTTTAGTTTTTTCAGTTAAATTGTAACCAACTACTTGTACAAGGTAAGGGTTCTCTCTCTCCCTCAAAGTTCTTTGTATAAACAAAAAAAATCATAAGGTGCGCCTTTTCTTGGTTGTGCCTTGCAGAAAGGTGCGGCTAAGACGTGCCTTGGGTGCGCCTGGAGAAATGAGCCTTGCCTAGTGAGGTGCGAGACGGAGCTGCTCCGTCTTGCTGCGAGACGCGCCTTTGACTACCATGAGGTCATCCCACCAAGATGAAGTTATTTCCTTATCTCTGTCTTCCCATGCAATCAAATAATTTTCCATATAACACACTTCTAGTTTTCTGTCCCTCTTAGTCTTGCCAAACATCGTTCTCTCTCTCTCTCTCTCTCTCTCTCTCTCTCTCTTAGTTTTTTGACAAAGAGATGATGTGGGTCTTTGGCTGCCAACCCTGGCAGTCATCCTAAATTCCTAATCTTTATTTAAGTTGAGGGACTTAAAGTTAAAGCTTGGTTATGTGTACAGGTTAACTTGTGGTTTGTATAAGCCTTGGAAAAGGTTGCTGCATTAATTTTTCTCTCTCTCTATTTTTGTGTCCTTTGTTTAGATGCGCTTCTGAATATTTCAACTTCACAAGTCCACAACCAACTTTCTATATATATATATATATATATATATATATATATATATAGTTTGTGATTTACTTAGGGAGTGTGGATTAGGGCATTTTCATTCTCACCCATGTAACCTGTCAGCGACGTCTTTGTCTATGGGTCATATATATAATTTGGTGTGTCGACCGTTGTCATGTCGGCATGTTCGTGTCGGTGCAACATAGGTGGTAGGGGCTATACATGATCGATTAACCGATCAGATGTGTAATTTTGTCAACCGAACTGAGTTAGTTGGATATGCGATTTACATAACCAAAACTGACCTAAAGACCCAAAAACCGATTGGTTTGTGGGTTAATTCAATTAATAAATGATGAACAAAAATTTCACGGAATAACTATACTAGTCCAAATCAATTTAATGTTTTTTTCACATAAAATTTGAATTGGGGATTTTTCTAGGCATGAATGCTACTTTACAAGACTTGAGTTATTCAAAAATATAGCCCAAATCTAACTATTTAAGTTTCTTCAAACACATAACAAACAAAAATAGTAAAAAATAAATCTATTAGATATTCGGGTGGGTCGGTCAATTGTCGGTTAATTCAAGTTGAAAATTGTAAATCCACCCGATTTACAAAAACTTAAAAGTTCATAACCGAAGCGACCAATTCCTGGTAGGGAACTGACTGGTTCTTGGAAGGGAACCAACCGAACGGATGGTTGATTCGGTCGGTTAACCATATTTTGGTTAATCATGAACACCCCTAATAGGTGGTAACAGTCTTTTATCTTCTTTTTTTCTTCCATCAAATTCTTGTACTTGCATAAAGTAACCACTTCCAATGCTAGCTGATGGAGACAAAAGAAGTCTTATTGATTCATTCTTTTTAGCCCTTTCACCAGCTTTAACATCTGGTTTTTGCATTTCGGACAACTCATTATTTTCTGTTTCGTGCTCCAATCCTTTGTCCATCTATTTTCAACAAATGAGCTCTAACCCTTGTATAATTACTATTTCTTATTTCATGACAGTAATTATATTGCCATGTAATATTACCCCCTCGACCACCAATTTTGTCGTATATAGTTGCATACTTTCAAAGTGGTTTAGTTGAACTTGAACCTTCATCACTAACAACAAGTATAGAGCAACCTATTTTGCGAAACCAAAATCTTATTATGCGTGAAAACTGTCATTATCTGCAAAAAATTGAATTAAAATCAGTAAAGATAACTACCAAAACCAAAATAATAAAGAAACCAGACAACAATAACTTCCATCAATTAGTGCTTGACACTTCTCCCTCCATAAAGCAAAAAGTACATCTAAAACTACAAAAGGACGAGTAAGGCAAAAATATTATACACATCTTTTCAGCCAGCAGAAGAGTAGCAAACAATAAAGAAGCAAATAAAAAGTAAAAGAAATAACTAAAAAGCAAATATCAGTGAAACAAGCTTGCTTAGGGATATAACAATGTTGTCAATGACGCATCGAGGGGCAATGCACAACGTAGCGCACCAGGACACCTCACCATTGTGCGAGGCGTTGCGCTTCAGCGAGGTGCACACCTCTCATTGGCACCATGGCATGTGGCTCATGGTGCGTCGAGGCTCCACCTCATGCAACCCGACATAAAATTGTAGGCTTTACTTTGTTTTAGCTCAATCCTAAACCCATAACGTACATACCTCTCATTGGCACCATGGCATGTGGCTCATGGTGCGTCGAGGCTCCACCTCATGCAACCCGACATAAAATTGTAGGCTTTACTTTGTTTTAGCTCAATCCTAAACCCATAACGTGTACCCTACTCTAACCTATTAGCCACCATTGGCACATGATCTTTAAATTCCTACTTTTGCCAATTCTTTCTTCACTCTCTTTTATCTCTCTATCATCTTTCAATTCACAACAATCGTTGTTGACCCTTCTTCCTCAATTTTCATCCACCACCTGTCACTTGAAGGATTCAAGTTTCTTTTGTAGTTTGCAGTTTTCCATTCTTTTGGGTCTTTTGTCTCCTTTTTTTTATATCTAGAATTTGGCCTTTGTCACTTATTTTTTTGTAGTGACAATATTTTGCTACCAGTCTAGTAATCCGTCCTCGAGTAAGCTCTTTTATTTTGTAACTAATTTCTTTTGAAGTACTAAGTTTTTTTCCCCACTCTTTCCACCTCAAACAATTCATTGTTAGTGCCACCACCAATTTTCCTTTACGGAGAATCTGTTGTGACTGAAGCCCATACGCAGTCTTTTTGTCAAAAAACTAAGAAACATGAGAGAGAGAGAGAGAGAGAGAGAGGCCAGACAATTGAGAGAAGAAAATGATGTTTGGCGAGACTAAAGAGGGACAAAAAACTAGAAGTGTGTTATATGGAAAATTATTTGATTGCATGGGAAGACAGAGATAAGGAGTATTTTCAGTATAGAAATAAAACAACAACAATTATATTGCAGCAATCAAGCAGCAACAAGAAGCAGCAGTAGCACCAGCTAACAAGTGCATATTTATAAGTAGGAACCCAGCATTAGTAAGAAGCAATATAAGAAGATGAAAGCTGGTCTGAGTAGCTGAACTGCCATACTTTCTAAAGGTTCTGTTGCTGTTTTTCGATATTGTTGTACATATTCGTCTGACCACTAAAATCAAATGAAAGAATCCGTTGAAACAACACTTCATCTAAACTCAAATTGAATTCAAACTACTTCTATTGCTTCAGTTCAGTCCCCACTCCTAACAGAGTTCAGTTCAATTGTGAACTTCAAGTTTAACTTGAACTTCAGGTCAAATGTGACCGTTGGGTTCAAAACACAACTCAAATTTCACACCTACACGTATTCACCACTTCAAAACTTATATTCAGTTTATCAAATCCTGCCTACTCCATCAGTATGAATTCAAATAACAAAACAGAGATCCACTCTGTGTCCAACCAACAAGAAATCGAATAGAGTTCGCAACCTGTGTCCAGAGCTCAGACACGAATTCGTGTTCAGTCTGCCGTTCTTGACACAAATAGGGACACACACATTTTTTATCAACACATTTTTGATCAAATTACCCAAAGCTGAATCAAGAAAGAGAGACAAGAAATTATACCTGCAGTGGTTCAAATTCAAAATCGTTGTGTCCGAGTTTCTTGCGGAAACGATCTCGAACTGATACTCAATGATCAGAGCCGGGAGGCTGACTTGGCGGAGCCGCCGATGCGGAGAGGTGGAGTCCGGAGAGCAGGCAATTTGTACTTGGAATAGGGATTAGGGATTAGTTCCAGAGCTAACGCTTTGTTGGGCTTGTTCGGCTATTAGGCCTGGAGCTGGAAGGGCTTGTTTGTTTGTTTGTTAGATTTTGTTGGACTTGGAAAGGAAGCTGAACAGTGAGCAGCACATGGGGTTGCCATGGACCAGGGGGTTGCCCAAGCCCGCGGGCTTGTTTGGCTTGCCCCTAGGCCGGCCTGTGTGTCGTATCCTAGTTTTTGTTTTTATTTTTTCAGAAAATTACGCGTCCGTGTTGTGTTATGTCCCGTGCTCGTGTCCATGCAACGCAGATAAAAGGGTTATTTATGTTAATTACCTTCATGTTTTATGTTTATTACACGGGGTGCTTTAAAACTAATTACATTGGGTACCCCTATATTTTATATTTTCTATAGAAAGGTATAAAACTAACTACCCCTATGTTTATTTATTTATTTTCCAAAGGAGAGGGGTACCCCGTGTAATTAGTTTCAAAGTAGGAATACCCCGTGTAATAAACATAAAACATAGGGATAATTAACGTAAATAACCCTAAGTTAAAACCAGATGACATAAAATTAGTATATTTTTCTACATTCTATCAATCTACCTTTCTTTATCATTTGAATAGATACTAGTCAAACTAGACAACAATCAAAAAACCAAATCTAATATATTTGACAGAAATCAATCGATTCAGTTAAATAGGAATAAAAGAGCAGTGTCCCTAATTTGAATAATAAATTGGTCCCATTGTTCTTAAATGTTCTCTTCGTTGCACATTTTCTATTAACATGGATGCGTCGCCGATGTCTTTCGCCGTCGTCGGAGACCTCGACGCCGGATGCTGTCGTAGTCGAAAGAGCTAGAGGGGGAGAAGGAAGGGAGTGTGAGAGAGAATTTGTGAAATAGGGTTTTGTAGTTAACGGGTCAAACCTCCTAAAAATCTGTTAAATCTTTGGGCCCGTTCGGATAGGTATTCAGGCCTGTTTTGGGATTGTTGTATCTTTTAAAAAAAAGCAACCTCTCGTCTGCTTTAAAAAAAACCTAATATGGATGTCCCTAATTTGAACAATAAATTGGTCATATTGTTCTTAAATGTTCTTGTCACGCCCAAGTCCCAAAATATACGTAGGACTAGGACACGTAAGCATGCCAGCCGCATGGATATGGCAACTCCAATATATGGAAACCAAATCCATACGTACGCTGTAATATGAATATCAATCCACATGTGGTATTGTAACGCCCCGCAACCGCTCGGAGCGTTACGCTGAGTCGGATTGAATAAATCAAATGCTGGTTACATTTAAAATGTTGGATTTTGGGAAGAAGGATTAATCGAGTTGGTTTCAATGTGCAGATGGCTAGCGGGTTCGATGGAAATCAGGTATTCGTTCAGAACAGTACTAAATAGCTGGATGGGAGCGATAATGTCGTCTTCCTTAGTCCGATCGGTCGGATGATTTGGAGAGCACGGCCTGCTCGCACGGTCATATCAGTTGAGTAGATCGCGCTTGCATTGGACCACGGGTTCAAGGGATTGGCCGTATCGGCAGGACATGATGCCTAACGGGATCAATCATTGTGAGTGGGCTCTTTCCCTTCTCCTCTACTCCTTCATGCCTAATAATATGGAAAACACGTAAAAGGCTTGAACACTTGGGCTAAAATTCGAGAATCACTACACTGAGGCGTGCATAGAGTGTACGTCGTTGGCTTGGTAGGATTGTGGCTTGAAATGATTTACTCGTTGGATAGTTGGAGCGATGGTTGGATTATGCATTTGAGGCAGTCGGTTGGATACTTGGGATTATGCTTGAATAAGTTGGAATGATACATTGAGGCAATGGGAATATCGGGAATTCGGGCGAGCGAACGTGCATCCGTGCGCGAGTATCACTTGGTCGCTTTGTCTTGCAAAGCGAGCAGTTGTGGTTCGAAACCGAACAACTGCATCGGCGAGGGTGTTGCACCAATTCGGACTCTGTGTTGAGAAGAGGCATTGTGCCTATGAAACACTTGATATTTTGGTGCCTTGGGCTATATATTGAGGTCGAGATTTGGATCTCTTGGTTGGATATGTTGGAAGAATGGTTATGGATATTTCTGTTGGATATCGGTTGAACGAGTCTAGGATCGCTTGGTGGGGCAAGAATATTTCGATCCTCTCGTCATACCTACTGTGTCTGCATAGTCACGGACAACCTGCGTGGCACAGGGTTTGGTTTCCTGGAACGGGATGAGGCACCGGGGCACCGGGACCGTTCCACCATAGAGGAAACAATGGGCATCGCGCGATTGGGCGCAGTGCTGGTAGTCCGATACCACCAGGCGGGAGTAACTGCCCAACCCTGGATCGGGTAGGATTGCCCTATTGATCTTGGTCCGATCAATGTCCTTCGTGGCTTCTGGCCAGTGACTTCATATAGTATATAAGTTGGCTTGCTTTTCTTTTGTTGGTTTGGCTTTCGTGTAGGCGCGGCCACCTTGCCTCGGCAAGAGTGTGCACTTGAGATTGGAATATATAAACTTTGGTTGAGGATGGATATTTGAGGCTTGGTAATGGTTCGATAAGTTATCGTGCGAACGATGACTTGAGTAGGATGGGTTGCGTGCTAGTATCCTTCGGGTCGGTTATATAAATGCTTGTCGTTTGGTTTGAGATTGAATGCTTGCATGAGTAAACTGCTTTACAGCTTTCCTTAACATGTCATTCATATGCCATGAAACGAATCTAGGATTCAACTAGAAAGACCACCATATAACTGTTTGCATTCACTATTTTACTTAGTGTCGGCTTAGACGAGTGGGTTACCCCGCTCACCAGTACGGCTGTGTACTGACCCACGTTTGTGGGCAAAATGTCAGGTACGCAGGCGTAGTGGCGCTGCTTGGATATACGGGACAAGATGTATGAACTGTAAGTACCTTTGTGGGATAGAGAAAAGAGCAAGAGTATTTCGTCGTCTCCATGTCATCGCCTTTGTGGCATTGCCTTCGGGGCATTTCATTTGGACCCTATCGTTAGCTTCGCTGCGTATTACTCTGATGTGTGCTTGGTACACAAATCGGCTTCCGCTGTAACTTGGTTTTTTCGATGATAACTGTGGTATTTAACAACATCGCCTTGTACGAGCACAACTCCAGGCTCGTACGGCATCACGTCCCGATGGGAACGATTGTCCCACGGGAGAGCTGCAACGTGGTGATTCTCGTTCAGCAGGGACTATCGAGCTTACGGGAGATTGGAGCGTGACAGATTGGTATCAGAGCGCCCGGTTCATTTCTTCGGACTTGGTCCTTCGCTTCATCACAAACTCTAAATAGCTTCCGCGTGTCGTCTAGCTCTTGACTCTACTCGGTGCCGCATCGGATGTTTCATGCAATAAGTCTATTTATTGCTAGTTGTGGCTGTATGTTATTTTTCTTGGTTGTGTTGCCTTGGTTGGTTTTTCGTAGGATCGCTTAGCCTCATTAGGCGTTGTTGCATTCGTGCAGCAAGTTGGTTGGCGTTGTTGTATTTGTGCAACAAGTTGTGGGCTTTCGTTGGGTTGGCTTGGCTTGTCGTTCAGGAGATTCTGATTGTCTCAATGGATCAGTTGGTTGGCTAACGAGATTTGGTTATGCTGCATGTTTTGAGTAAAAATATTCGATGAGAATGAATTCTTGCACGAGTTGCTCGTCTAGCGATTGTGTTGGATAGAAGTTGGAATTTCGGCTATGGCGCATTGGTTGGGCAAGTCTGAGTTTGGCTTGGGAATATATGGATAAGTTGGTACGAGTTGCTCGTACAACAAAAGTGTGAAACCGTTGGGTATTGGGTTGGACTATTCGGAGGAGACAATCATTGCACGATTGCTCGTATTGAGTGTCACGCCCCAGTCCCAAAATGATGAGGGACTGGAGAAGCGTGGCAATGGCCAGCAGCACGCACCGATGGACAACCCAATTTAATGGATCCATCAGGGCATGCTTAAGCTGTAGTCTAACAGGAGTTAGGGCATTTGTTACAAGTCTCAGGTTATTCTAATCTCATCCACAACAGATATCACAGATTAATAGACAGAGTAATATAATTAAAAATAACTGTCAGATCTCAATAAATTCCTCGGGAAACAAATCCGAGAATATGTCTGGTACAACCATGCAAATAGACAGGAAATAAACAACTGGAAATAGAAACAGAGATAACTGACTCTATACAGCCAATGCTCAGGAGAAGTCCTCTGGAGCGATCTCGTCCTCAGGTCCTGGTACAGCTCCTGGAAGTGCTCCTGTACGGTGTAGCTCTGGATGGATCTCTCCTGCTATACCTGGGGACATAGTCCATTCCAGGTTCTCAGGGGACATAACAAGGTACAGAAAATACAAGCCAAAATAAATGCAGTGCAGGAATTAAATAAGCAATAGGGCAAACTATGTAACCAGCTAAGTGAGATGCAATATGAGAGCAGCACGAGAAACTCAGGCTGAAACTACTACAAGCTCTGTGTCGGGGAGCCGGTAGCAGTGATATCATGTGGTTGTCTATCTCGTAGTGAGACTAAGACGCCGGCATAATATATATAATATCAACCTGTAGCCTGTGTGTCTCTCCCCACCCAATGTAATCACGCATATCATGACCATAACGTCTCATGTCCATGTCAGCGGGATTATAACTAATGCAGCAAGTCATAAAGTCTATAAAGTATCTCTGTCAAGTCCTGTAACCTATACAGAATCACCATGAATGTCTCAGGAAGACTCTGTCTCATGAATAGTGTCAAGTGTCCTGGGTTCTGGAGTACTTGATAAGACAAGTACGAGCATTATCGGGTCTCGATAACCATGCCTATGTGACGTTACACAACTCCGCGTACGGAGTTGGCACCCGACTATGATCGGACACTAAGCACGTCACCCGTTTCCTAGGTTAAGCAGTTTGGAACAAGTTACATTTAATGAAATCAAGTAAGCTACTATGTCAAGAATTACTGAGATTTGGCAAGCTTTACTTGCCCACTAATGTATAAACAAGTCAAGGAAAATAAGTAGCAAGCTGTAGAGTTTGGCAAGGTACACTTGCCTGTGGTTCCGGCTCTGATTTCGGTTCTGACTTCAGTTGGATTTGTAGGCGGTACTCCGGTTGCTGAAACAAACATCACCATCAGATTCAGAAAATATCAATCAGCTAGAAACACCTGTCCTTGGGTCCAATTCGGAGACAAGGGCAGAAACGGCAGTTTCGGGCCAAAACGGGGTCCACCGGTGGGCCCGCTTTGCACCGAAAAATGCGTCAGGGTCAACGGTCTCCAAATTCACCAAACTTAGTGTCAACAGGTCAGGAACGCTGATACGAACCCAACGGAACTTTCAGAATTGAATTCCGATGAGCCGATCATAAAATCGCCCGTCGAGCGGGGCCTGTGGGGCCCACGACACGCGATTTCGTCAACGTTCTCAGAATCGAACCAAACTTGACCCACAGGACCAGCGTATCGCTACGAGTCCGATGGCGCAAGTTTCGTCTCGATCCGACGTGTGTGCACGAAGTTAGGTCGAATTGCAGAAAAGGTGGATACGGGGCGATGTCCGCGGATACGCGTTGATTCCGGTGTGCACGCACACCCGAATCAGCTTCCGCGAAAACCCACACGTCCGTATCGACGAGGCGCACGTATCTGTGAAGACCGCGCGCGACCAAGTCGTCCCGTTTGGCGGGGCGTACTCAGTTCCGGGGTGAAACAGGGTCTGGATTTTTCCTGTTTTTGGATCGCGGTGTGCGATCACCACAGGACGCGATGCCCCGAACAGTTTGTCCGGACATCGAGAGGGTCATACAGGCTTCGCAACGCAATTTGCGGAATCGAAAACGGAGCTACGAGCAAAAAGATACACGCACCTGAAGGGGACCCGGAAACCGGGGTTCGAGCTGTGTCCGACACGTGTCCGACTCGTGTCGGACACGGGAACCAAATTAGGGTTAGGGTTTGGGTCTGGGACACTGCCGGCGGCGGGGACGGCGGAGACGGCGACTGGGCGGTGCTCTGCGGCCAGGCGGAGGCGGCGCGGCGGGCTTGGGGGCACGCGGCGGCCGGAGGGCGGCTCTGCGGCTGCCCGTGCTGCTGCTGCTGCCGCTGCTGTGGCCGAGCCGGAGGCCAACGGAGGAGGAGGAGAAGAGGAGGGGCGGTGGTCGGCTGCGGAGCAGGGTGGCGACGCCGGTGGCGGCGAGGCGGGGCGGCTGGACGCGGCGAGGTGGTCGGCACGGTGGAGGCAGCGGGGGCATCGAAGGAGGGGGCTTTATAGGCTGGGAGGGGCTGCGGTGGCGCCGGGCAAGGCGGAGAGAGTGGCGGAGAAGGCGGGCGTGGGGTGAGGTGGCCGGCCGGAGCGGGCGGCGGCCGGGCGGGGCGGCGTGGGAAGCGGGCTGAGGGGTTCGTGGGGGAGACGGGTGGCGCCGGGTCGGGTTTGCGGGTCGGGCGGCGGTCAGACCCGACCCGGTGGGGAGCGGGCTGGGTTGGGCTGGGCCGGGCCGGCCCAATGGGCCGCAGGGTTAAAAAATAATAATAATAATAATAATAATAATAATATTAAAATCAGTAATTAATTAATAATTAATCAATTAAAATACTTTTTAGGCATTTAAAAATAGGTCCGGGGTCCGATAAATTCCAGGAAAATTGTCCTAAGTCCAGTTTTTCATTTTACACCCAAAAATATTATTTTTATAATATTTTAATACTGTTTAATATCAATAAAAAATCATTGAATAATTAAAACCCTGTTTTTAAATTACAGAAAATTTCCAGAAAATTCCAGAAAATTGTGAAAAATCCAGTTTTTTAAAATTTTGAAAATTCAGGGGGTTTACAATCTACCCCCTTAAGAGGATTGCGTCCTCGCAATCAAAGAATAACCGGTCAGCAGAGATGACACGGTCGCAGGTATCGTTTGAAAACACATCCCAAGAGGCTTCAGGGAAATACCGTTTCCCTGAAAAATTGAAAGTTTACACTTTCCAGGAAAATCTAGTTAAAACTATAACTTTTATGAAAACCAGGTTATTATTACAAGTTGCAAATTACTAGGTTGGGGCTGAGGTCACGAACCAACGGGCTACAACAAGACTAGAAACGGAAACTATAAATCACTTACGCGCATCAGCTACTCCACGAGTCTGCGCGTTCTCTACGGTCATCGTCAGGGCTTGCTCGCATCCTTGCAGTCGATTCTTCTGCTGTTGAGCCTGCTGGAAGAGTATTTCCTGGGGTATCAGGGGTGGTCTCGGCTGATACCCTCCTGGAGCTGGTGGTAGGACTTCTTGAACTTCCGGTTGTGGTACTTCCAATGCTGGTACTGGTAGCGCTTGTTGTTTTACCCTTGGTGCTCTGTCTCGACGCTCAGGGCATTCCTTTAATAAATGCTGACTGGATCCGCAAACTATGCATAATCTCTTCTTTCGTCTGCACTCGTCCTCAGTATGGCCTCGCTTGCGACAATATGGACAAACAGGTATTGTCTGTGGAGATGCTCCTGGTGGCTGGTGTACGTGAGGTCTTTTTGTAACTTCTTCTTGTAGTACTGAAGTGGAAGTCCGTTTCAGACTAGTCTCTCTCCTGATGACGCGCTCAATGCGTCGCGCTGCAGCAAGGACGTCCGAGTACGAAGTAGGTGCAACGGATCCAATCAGTTTCTGTAGCTCAATGTTTAGTCCGTCGAAGAATTTCTCAGCCTTCTCTTCTTCTGTCGGGATCAATGTTGGGGCGAAACGACTTAGACGAATGAACTCAGCGTTGTACTCTTCCACCGTCTTAGTATCCTGAGTAAGGTGATTGAACTTGTCCCGAAGTTCTGATCGAGCGATAGCTGGAATGTACATCTCCTGAAAGAGTCTAGAGAACTCTTCCCAAGTGACTCGGTCTGGTCCGAGTCGTGCTTCCTCAGATAGCCACCAGTGATGTGCATTGTCCGTCAATTGCATTCTGACGGTAGTCATCCAACGTTCCTTTGGAAGTTCAGCTGCTTCTAGTTGATGTTGAATATTGGTAAGCCATTCATGAACTTCTGTGGGCTCTTCTTTGCCTGAAAAGGTACGAGGCTTCAGCTGGCGAAAATCAGAAATAGAGCCCGTCGTTGGCCTTCGTGCTGGTAGATCTGCCTGCTCTAGTGCGATTACTAGGCTGCGACTGAAAGCCTCTTGTTGTGCTTGCATTATTACACAGACCATTTGAACCATCTGTTGTCCGTCCATGGCCTGCCCTGGTGGAATTATGGGCATTGATGGAGTAACTGGCGTCGTTGGTGGAATGTCATCGTGTTGGACTCTCGAGGCATGTTGCTGAGCTGATTGTCCTCCACCCATTAGTGTTACTTCATCTTCTTTGGTTACCACATCATCTCGTGGTGATGTTATGGGAGTCTCGTCGTTTGCTCGTGAATCCATAACCCTGCAACCAAAATAAACAATAAGAGGCGCACAGGAATCAAGGCAGGATGCAAGTCAAGGAATTAATTCGAAGTCGATAGGGATACCAAGAAGGTTTCAAGCAAGTGGATGAGATCCTAAAACTTATCCTATCTTATTGCAGGCCTGTTCGGTCCCTGAGTTGAAACCGAACAATTTAGTCGAAGAGGACCTGCATGGGCCACCACAAAAACCATTGTCACGCCCCAGTCCTAAAATGACGAGGGACTGGAGAAGCGTGGCAATGGCCAGCAGCACGCACCGATGGACAACCCAATTTAATGGATCCATCAGGGCATGCTTAAGCTGTAGTCTAACAGGAGTTAGGGCATTTGTTACAAGTCTCAGGTTATTCTAATCTCATCCACAACAGATATCACAGATTAATAGACAGAGTAATGTAATTAAAAATAACTGTCAGATCTCAATAAATTCCTCGGGAAACAAATTCGAGAATATGTCTGGTACAACCATGCAAATAGACAGGAAATAAACAACTGGAAATAGAAACAGAGATAACTGACTCTATACAGCCAATGCTCAGGAGAAGTCCTCTGGAGCGATCTCGTCCTCAGGTCCTGGTACAGCTCCTGGAAGTGCTCCTGTACGGTGTAGCTCTGGATGGATCTCTCCTGCTATACCTGGGGACATAGTCCATTCCAGGTCCTCAGGGGACATAACAAGGTACAGAAAATACAAGCCAAAATAAATGCAGTGCAGGAATTAAATAAGCAATAGGGTAAACTATGTAACCAGCTAAGTGAGATGCAATATGAGAGCAGCACGAGAAACTCAGGCTGAAACTACTACAAGCTCTGTGTCGGGGAGCCGGTAGCAGTGATATCATGTGGTTGTCTATCTCGTAGTGAGACTAAGACGCCGGCATAATATATATAATATCAACCTGTAGCCTGTGTGTCTCTCCCCACCCAATGTAATCACGCATATCATGACCATAACGTCTCATGTCCATGTCAGCGGGATTATAACTAATGCAGCAAGTCATAAAGTCTATAAAGTATCTCTGTCAAGTCCTGTAACCTATACAGAATCACCATGAATGTCTCAGGAAGACTCTGTCTCATGAATAGTGTCAAGTGTCCTGGGTTCTGGAGTACTTGATAAGACAAGTACGAGCATTATCGGGTCTCGATAACCATGCCTATGTGACGTTACACAACTCCGCGTACGGAGTTGGCACCCGACTATGATCGGACACTAAGCACGTCACCCGTTTCCTAGGTTAAGCAGTTTGGAACAAGTTACATTTAATGAAATCAAGTAAGCTACTATGTCAAGAATTACTAAGATTTGGCAAGCTTTACTTGCCCACTAATGTATAAACAAGTCAAGGAAAATAAGTAGCAAGCTGCAGAGTTTGGCAAGGTACACTTGCCTGTGGTTCCGGCTCTGATTTCGGTTCTGACTTCAGTTGGATTTGTAGGCGGTACTCCGGTTGCTGAAACAAACATCACCATCAGATTCAGAAAATATCAATCAGCTAGAAACGCCTGTCCTTGGGTCCAATTCGGAGACAAGGGCAGAAACGGCAGTTTCGGGCCAAAACGGGGTCCACCGGTGGGCCCGCTTTGCACCGAAAAACGCGTCAGGGTCAACGGTCTCCAAATTTACCAAACTTAGTGTCAACAGGTCAGGAACGCTGATACGAACCCAACGGAACTTTCAGAATTGAATTCCGATGAGCCGATCATAAAATCGCCCGTCGAGCGGGGCCTGTGGGGCCCACGACACGCGATTTCGTCAACGTTCTCAGAATCGAACCAAACTTGACCCACAGGACTAGCGTATCGCTACGAGTCCGATGGCGCAAGTTTCGTCTCGATCCGACGTGTGTGCACAAAGTTAGGTCGAATTGCAGAAAAGGCGGATACGGGGCGATGTCCGCGAATACGCATTGATTCCGGTGTGCACGCACACCCGAATCAGCTTCCGCGAAAACCCACACGTCCGTATCGACGAGGCGCACGTATCTGTGAAGACCGCGCGCGACCAAGTCGTCCCGTTTGGCGGGGCGTACTCAGTTCCGGGGTGAAACATGGTCTGGGTTTTTCCTGTTTTTGGATCGCGGTGTGCGATCACCACAGGACGCGATGCCCCGAACAGTTTATCCGGACACCGAGAGGGTCATACAGGCTTCGCAACGCAATTTGCGGAATCGAAAACGGAGCTACGAGCAAAAAGATACACGCACCTGAAGGGGACCCGGAAACCGGGGTTCGAGCTGTGTCCGACACGTGTCCGACTCGTGTCGGACACGGGAACCAAATTAGGGTTAGGGTTTGGGTCTGGGACACTGCCGGCGGGGGGGACGGCGGAGACGGCGACTGGGCGGCCGGGGGCGGCGCTCTGCGGCCAGGCGGAGGCGGCGCGGCGGGCTTGGGGGCACGCGGCGGCCGGAGGGCGGCTCTGCGGCTGCCCGTGCTGCTGCTGCTGCCGCTGCTGTGGCCGAGCCGGAGGCCAACGGAGGAGGAGGAGAAGAGGAGGGGCGGTGGTCGGCTGCGGAGCAGGGTGGCGGCGCCGGTGGCGGCGAGGCGGGGCGGCTGGACGCGGCGAGGTGGTCGGCACGGTGGAGGCAGCGGGGGCATCGAAGGAGGGGGCTTTATAGGCTGGGAGGGGCTGCGGTGGCGTCGGGCAAGGCGGAGAGAGTGGCGGAGAAGGCGGGCATGGGGTGAGGTGGCCGGCCGGAGCGGGCGGCGGCCGGGCGGGGCGGCGTGGGAAGCGGGCTGAGGGGTTCGTGGGGGAGACGGGTGGCGCCGGGTCGGGTTTGCGGGTCGGGCGGCGGTCTGACCCGACCCGACCCGGTGGGGAGCGGGCTGGGTTGGGCTGGGCCGGGCCGGCCCAATGGGCCGCGGGGTTAAAAAAAAAATAATAATAATAATAATAATATTAAAATCAGTAATTAATTAATAATTAATCAATTAAAATACTTTTTAGGCATTTAAAAATAGGTCCGGGGTCCGATAAATTCCAGGAAAATTGCCCTAAGTCCAGTTTTTCATTTTACACCCAAAAATATTATTTTCATAATATTTTAATACTGTTTAATATCAATAAAAAATCATTGAATAATTAAAACCCTGTTTTTAAATTACAGAAAATTCCCAGAAAATTCCAGAAAATTGTGAAAAATCCAGTTTTTTAAAATTTTGAAAATTCAGGGGGTTTACATTGAGAAAGTATCAGACGATGGAAACAGTTGGATAATTCAAGCATTGCCTGAGTTTTTTGTCAAACTCGAATTGGGAAAGGCATGATCACGCATAAGGGATGGTTCGAACGGATCTTGGATTCGTGAAAGGAAACGTAATGTGAGTAGCGACCTGATTCGGAGTGGTATATGGGATACCACATATTGAGCAAGGCATTGGAATACTTTGGTTGAAAATCTATGGGAATTGCCTGAACGGACTCGTGAAACGAGAATACAAGTTGGTGGGTGCACGTCGGTTGAGTTGGGAAGAATGAAAATGGAGCAAGCGAATATTGAGTTGAGCATATCGAGAACGGACTGATGCAAATGAAAGTATCGTCGGACTTAAGAGATGGACGAGTTCGGAGTAAACAGTTGGGATACGCTTGAACGAGCGAGGGGTGAATCGAATGATAGCGAGCACGGACTACGATTTTGGGCAACGCATTTGAGCTGTTGGTTGAGTAATAAAATACGATTTGGTTTGGATGGACAATGCGATGGATTCATACAAACTTGAAGATTTTGGATATTGCTGCTCGAGAAGTTGACTCAGGTTTGGCGAAAATGAAATTTTTGGGCAAGATGTTGCAACGATGGAAGACGGATTCTCCGGAAGACGTGGACGGATTGTGGCAACAACGGAGGGCAAGATTGTGGCGGACTGACTTTTAAAGTAAGCTAAATGTGAGAGCAACGTCAGAACAAATCACTGTGCTGCTCGAGTAAGTTGGACGTGCATTGTGGAACATGGCAATTCGGAAAGTTGATGGATTCAGGGCAGAACGACGGATTGATGGTAGACGGTTTCAACGAGCGCGGATCTCGGATTCGGAAGTTCGCTCGGATGGAATAGTTGGAATTTTGATTCAGATTTGGAGATGAGATATAGCATGGTTCATAGTAACTGTCCATCGTGATGATTATATTTATCGAGCGTAGCTTCGGGACAGCTGACCCTAGCGACTTGTCCGTCGAATCGGATATGAATATGGTAGACCCATAGAACGACCCTTGAGGCGGCGTATTTGGGAATGCGCCGAGGGCAGATGTGAGCAATGAGATTTGGCTTATTGACTGAGTGTTGGATTCGAGAGACCCTTGGGATAGTCTTCAACTGAAGATGCAGCCGGAAGATCGAAGCGATGGTGGAAGTAGCCTAGTCAACTGATGAGATTCAGAGTCGCAGACTTTTATCGATGGCATCTCCTCTGACTCATCGTGCCCTAGAAGGGAATAGCATTCATATGAATTGACGACTGTGAAACTAGCTCGTGAAGTTAAAGCAGCGGCTCGTTCGAATCAAATTCTTGCAAATACTGGAAGGGACAGATTTGCCTCAGATTTACAAGATGTCTCGGAACTTAGTCTGGGAAGAGTGCTCGTTCAGAAGGCAAAGGTGATATTCTCTGCTTCGAGGCAGTGGAAGCAGCGCGAAGAACTATTCCATGCACAACCTAAGAATTGTGGCGAGTGTGTCCACGTTAAAATCGTGGCGACACTATTCCTTTGGCTTGGTGGCGAGATCTTCGTGGATCACACGAACCTCAATATAGACGTTCACCTTGTGAGATATTGAGATGGCAGGAAAAGGTGTTGGACTGAGCTGATCTAAGCAAAGTTGATATTTGGGTAAGTCGCATAGCTTGGGTAGTATCAGTTGAGATGATCATTTGATGCACGAAAAATATTTCGAGATGTTGCTAGTACTGATTTTCAAAAATAGTTGGATGGATTGAGTTGGAACGCGAACTCATTGAGTCGGTGGAAAATCTGCATAATTGAGAATAGCGCTCGAGCGAATGTATTGGAATGGAAATCATAATTTGATTCAATTGGGAGTAAAGCAAATGGATGCCTCGAACATAAAGATACCCTTGTAACTTGTTCAAATTTGCTATCGCAAAGCTCGGCTAAAATGCATGTATTTTAGGGACGTCTTAAATATATGTACGATCCAAAACTAAGCGATACGAAGAATTCGTATTGAGCTGCAAGGAGGATGTGGGAATTCGTAAAAATTGTACGAGCGTTCAGCAGAACGAGATGCGGAGTCAGAATCGAGAATATGTGAGTTGCTTAGAGCAGATCTTGGAATGGATTGTGACTTGTGATAGGAATGAGTACCAGCACGGTTCGTGGACGAACCTGATTCTAAGTGGTATATTATGTAATGCCCCACAACCGTTCGGAGCGTTACGCTGAGTCGGATTGAATAAATCAAATGCTGGTTACATTTGAAATATTAGATTTTGGGAAGAAGGATTAATCGAGTTGGTTTTAATGTGCAGATGGCTAGCGGGTTCGATGGAAATCAAGTGTTCGTTCAGAACAGTACTAAATAGCTGGATGGGAGCGATAATACCGTCTTTCTTAGTCCGATCGGTCGGATGATTTGGAGAGCACGGCCTGCTCGCACGGTCATACCAGTTGAGTAGATCGCGCTTGCATCGGACCACGGGTTCAAGGGATTGGCCGTATCGGCAGGACAGGATGCCTAACGGGATCAATCATTGTGAGTGGGCTCTTTCCCTTCTCCTCTACTCCTTCATGCCTAATAATATGGAAAACACGTAAAAGGCTTGAACACTTGGGCTAAAACTCGAGAATCACTACACTGAGGCGTGTATAGAGTGTACGTCATTGGCTTGGTAGGATTGTGGCTTGAAATGATTTACTCGTTGGATAGTTGGAGCGATGGTTGGATTATGCATTTGAGGCAGTCGGTTGGATACTTGGGATTATGCTTGAATAAGTTGGAATGATACATTGAGGCAATGGGAATATCGAGAATTCGAGCGAGCGAACGTGCATCCGTGCGCGAGTATCACTTGGTCGCTTTGTCTTGCAAAGCGAGCAGTTGTGGTTCGAAACCGAACAACTGCATCGGCGAGGGTGTTGCATCAATTTAAGACTCTGTGTTGAGAAGAGGCATTGTGCCTATGAAACACTTGATATTTTGGTGCCTTGGGCTATATATTGAGGTCGAGATTTGGATCTCTTGGTTGGATATGTTGGAAGAATGGTTATGGATATTTCTGTTGGATATCGGTTGAACGAGTCTAGGTTCGCTTGGTGGGGCGAGAATGTTTCGATCCTCTCGTCATACCTACTGTGTCTGCATAGTCACGGATAACCTGCGTGGCACAGGATTTGGTTTCCTGGAACGGGATGAGGCACCGGGGCACCGGGACCGTTCTACCATGGAGGAAACAATGGGCATCGCGCGATTGGGCGCAGTGCTGGTAGTCCAATACCACCAGGCGGGAGTAGCTGCCCAACCCTGGATCGGGTAGGATTGCCCTATTGATCTCGGTCCGATCAATGTCCTTCGTGGCTTCTGGACAATGACTTCATATAGTATATAAGTTGGCTTGCTTTTCTTTTGTTGGTTTGGCTTTCGTGTAGGTGCGGCCACCTTGCCTCGGCAAGAGTGTGCACTTGAGATTGGAATATATAAACTTTGGTTGAGGATGGATATTTGAGGCTTGGTAATGGTTCGATAAGTTATCGTGCGAACAATGACTTGAGTAGGATGGGTTGCGTGCTAGTATCCTTCGGGTCGGTTATATAAATGCTTGTTGTTTGGTTTGAGATTGAATGCTTGCATGCGTAAACTGCTTTACAGCTTTCCTTAACATGTCATTCATATGCCATGAAACGAATCTAGGATTCAACTAGAAAGACCACCATATAACTGTTTGCATTCACTATTTTACTTAGTGTCGGCTTAGACGAGTGGGTTACCCCGCTCACCAGTACGGTTGTGTACTGACCCACGTTTGTGGGCAATATTTCAGGTACGCAGGCATAGTGGCACTGCTTGGATATACGGGACAAGATGTATGAACTATAGGTACCTTTGTGGGCTAGAGAAAAGAGCAAGAGTATTTCGTCGTCTTCGTGGCATCGCCTTTGTGGCATTGCCTTCGGGGCATTTCATTTGGACCCTATCGTGAGCTTCGCTGCGTATTACTCTGATGTGTGCTTGGTACACAAATCGGCTTCCGCTGTAACTTGGTTGTTTCGATGATAACTTTGGTGTTTAACAACATCGCCTTGTACGAGCGCAACTCCAGGCTCGTACGACATCACGTCCCGATGGGAATGATTGTCCTGCGGGAGAGTTGCAACGTGGTGATTCTCGTTCAGCAGGGACTATCGAGCTTGCGGGAGATTGGGGCGTGACAGGTATAAATCTATCACAAGTCACAGGGTATAATCTAAATCTCATCCACAAAAAATTAAATATAAATAAATAACCAGTATCTATGAAACTAAATCTCAATATAAGTATCTAAGGATGATAGTTGGATGGAAACAAATCCACTACCAACTCGAATATAAGGACAAATATAATATAAGTACACCACAACAAACACAATATAAGAATACCAGCTATCAATCACGGCTCGAAGAGAAGACATCCACGAAGCATATAGCCATCCAAATCTGCGCTCTTGCAAATACTCAAGAACAGATACACCTGGCAGGGGACAAGGTCCTCATAGGGACATAACAAGATACTTAAACACATGCCAATAAAGTACTAAAGTAAATATCCAAAGGGGTCACCTAACCGTCTAAGTGAATGCAGTTAAGAACAACTTTCCCCACAAGTGAGCTATCTGGCTAAAAACTGGGAATGACATGACTCTCTCGGAGAACCAGGGGCCTCAAAGGCACGTCGTCTTTTGAACGGCGGAGGCCCGCCAAGTAGTATAGGGGTCATCACCGCCCGTATCTCCAGCGGAGCTTCCGGGTTACATAAGGAAAAAGTGTAAATGAGCTCAAATACGATACTTGTTGTTCTCCCCACCCCATGCTCTACGCATGTCACATCCATGACACCATTTGGTTCATAGCCTATTCTTAGTACCCTAGCCCAATCCTGCAACCAAACAAGGACAAGGATGGGACCATCGTACTATAATAGGCTATGTTCCTAGACCTCTAATAACTGCTAAGTTTACTAGCATGCAAAGTTTCTAACAGCAGTTATTCCTAACGCACGGCCCACACGTACAGGAGGCCAAACCTGCACGCAAGTCCGTGATCTACATGAGACTCACAACTCGTGTAACAACTGTGTCACGGCCAATGAACCTAATGATGCTACATGATAATGGGGTAGTCTCATAAACAAGGTCAATGCAAATACATAAATAAAAATATATCGCGACGACACCGTCGCGCACATTTTATATAACAGTTAAAATATATAAAATAAAGACAGAAAATAAAGATGCATGCAACATATGGAATATAAATAACAGTACAATGGCAAGGTATACTTGCCTGGCAAAGAAGCTGCAATGTACCAATAATCTGCTCCAGAAATCGTACAGAACAAATCCAATATCCTATGTACACATAAATGTAATATAATAGAATCATTAGTCTTTACACTAGCACATACACAACCATATTTACACTGGATTCAGGGGGTATACTAGGGGTAACACTAGTCATCTAATAAGGTCAATTACGCGTTGAATTACGCGGATGTCGTATCTTCAAGTACTGTACGAAATCAGTCAGTCAACTGACAGGTGTCTATGCCAGTACGTTAATGTACGCAAGGCGGACAAATTCACAAGTTCTTAGGGTCAACATGGTCAAGGTAAGTATGGGATAGTCCACGGTATCCTAGGGTCGTACAGTCTGAATATTTAGTCATAATTATCAATTAGCATTTACTTACATATATATTCATATAACTATATAATAATATAACCATCAATTTATTTACATAATTATTGGAATACATATAGTAATTACGTACATAAATATATATACCAAACTGAATAATATTTGCGTACATGTAAATGTACGAATGCGCGTTGGGTTCTCCGACTCAAGGTCTTATGTAAACTAACCGTGGTGGCTAAATACTACGTCCTACTGGAACACTGTCAGAGAATGTACTCGCTTGGGGTCCTGCTGCTGGTATGAATCAGAGTCCAAGTCACAGTCCAAATAGCCTATGTATTACAAATTTATCACGTCAAAAGATAATTAATTTATTTAATTCTGGAATAATTACTCTAAAATCCTATTTTAATCTTATTATTCTGATTTTTATGTTAATTCCTAAATTTTTTCCAAAGAACTGAATTTTATCAACTCGAGACTCATAGCACGCAAATCGAGGCGATCTGTTGACCGAAAAGTCAACCGACACAAACTCAACTTTCATGTATGATTTTCTATAGATTTTAGCATCAAAAACATGCTGGAATTTATGGCTCGTCCGAATTCAACTTCGTTTGGGAATTATGGCACATACAAATTTTGTATTGTGCACCGATGGTTAAATTCTAACCTAGAAGTTCTACAGAATTAACAATATATAAATACTTCGAATTAAATTCTGGGAAAAAAATATGTCAATTATCTAGATATTAGCTTTCCGAAACTTCAAAAGGTTTATGATTCTGATTCCTGGTTCTCCCGAAATCGCGAAAACATCGAAACACGTCTATTTTTGGACATGCTGTGCTCTACGAATTTTCCAGAATTTAATACTCATAATTTCGTAAAACAATTTATATAATCAGAAAGCTAACCTCAATATCGTTCTAACACAAAAACTAGGCCTCGTTTGGAGTCCGGAGTTATGCGCAATGGCTTCTGGAAGATGAAGGAACCCTAGATGGCAATTCTCCAAAAATTGGCTCAAGAAAAACCCTAGAAAATAACTTAAACTATTATATATATAGAGGAGAGAGAGAGAGTGCAGCCGCGGCTCGGAGTTGACACGTGTCAGCCATCCATGCAGCCCCGCCCAAATCGAACGATCATGGTTTGACCTGGCTCGGCTCAGCTGAGTCCGAGTCGAACTCTGACTCAGCTCGGCTTGGCTCGCACCCACCCCGCGGTCACTGACAGGCGGGCCCGGCACTGTTCTCTGCGGGAGGCTGACAGGTGGGCCCACTGTTTGCTGATTGGGCAGAATTATTTACTTTTTGGGTTTTCTTTTTCAGAAATTAGTTTTTAATTCAGTTTTTTATAATTAACTCAAAATAAATGCTAAAAATAATCAAAAAATTCCCAAAAAATTCTAGAAAATATATTTTATTATTTAGAACCTAAAATAAAAGTTTGGGATATTTTTAATTAAGTTTGAACATAAAATAAATTCTTCAAAGTCCTAAAAAATTAGTGTTACTAGTTTTTAATTAACTAAAAATTATGGAAAAATCCCAATGTTGCAGCCTAAAAATAATTCTAAATAAATATTTATATAAGTAAATATACTAAAAAAAATTTATTTTCTAATTAACTAAGAGAATACTCTAAATAAATTCAACATCTATAATAAATATAATAATATAAAATATACACAAAATACCTATTTTGGGTGAGGGAGTTTACAGTTCTCTTCGCTGCACATTTTCTATTAAGAGAGAAGAAAGAGGGAGCAAGGGATGGAAAAGTAAAACCCCTAATATGGTTGCGTCGCCGATGCCCTTCGCCGTCGCCGGAGACCTCGACGCCGGATGTTGCCGCCGTCGAAAGAGCTAGAGGGAGAAGGAAGGGAGTGTGTGAGAGAATTTGTGAAATAGGATTTTGTAGTTAACGGGTCAAACCCATCTTTGGGCCCGTTCGGATGGGTATTCAGACCTGTTTTGGGATTGTTGTATCTTTTCAAAAAAAAATAGCAGCCTCTCAACTGCTTTCAACCCTAATATGACTGTGTCCCTAATTTGAACAATAAAATGGTCCTATTGTTCTTAAATGTTCTCTTCGCCGCACAGTTTCTATTAAGAGGGAGCAAGGGGCGGGAAAGAAAAAACCTAATATGGCTGCGTCGCCAATGCCCTTCGCCGTCGCCGGATGCTGCCGCTGTCGAAAGAGCTAGAGAGGGAGAAGGAAGGGAGTGTGAGAGAGAGAATTTATGAAATAGGATTTTGTAGTTAACGGGTCAAACCCCCTAGAAATCTGTTAAATCTTTGGGCCAGTTCGGATGGGTATTCAGGCCTATTTTGGGATTGTTGTATCTTTTCAAAAGAAAAAAACAGCAGCCTCTCGTCTGCTTTCAAAAAAAACCCTAATATGGCTGTGTCCCTAATTTGAACAATAAATTGGTCCTATTGTTCTTAAATGTTCTCTTCGCTGCACAATTTCTATTAAGAGAGAGAAGAAAGAAGGAACAAGGGACGAGAAAGAAAAATCCTAATATGGCTGTGTCGCAAATGCCCTTCGCCGTCGCCGAAGACCTAGTCGTCGGATGCTGCTACCGTCGAAAGAGCTAGAGAGGGAGAAGGAAGGGAGTATGAGAGAGAGAATTTGTGAAATAGGATTTTGTAGTTAACGGGTCAAACCCCCTAGAAATCTGTTAAATCTTTGGGCCCGTTCGAATGGGTATTCAGGCCTGTTTTGGGATTGATGTATCTTTTCAAACAAAAAAATAGCAGCCTCTCGTCTGCTTTCAAGAAAACCCTAATATGGATGTGTCCCTAATTTGAACAATAAATTGGTCCTATTGTTCTTAAATGTTCTCTTCGTTGCACAGTTTCTATTAAGAGAAAGAAGAAAGAGGGAGCAAGGGACGGAAAAAAAAATCCTAATATGGTTGTGTCGCTGATGCCCTTCGCCGTCGCCGGAGACCTCGACGTCGGATGATGCCGCCGTCGAAAGATCTAGAGGGGGAGAAGGAAGGGAGTGTGAGAGAGATAATTTGTGAAATAGGATTTTGTAGTTAGCCAGTCAAACCCCCTAGAAATCTGTTAAATCTTTGGACCCGTTCGGATGGGTATTACACCAAAATTGAACTAGCTCTTTTCTTTCTTTCTTTTTTGGCTAAATTGCAACTTGATACCCTCAAGTATCCAAGTTTTGTAACTTGATATCCTATACTTTCAAAATAGTCACCTTGATACCCTGGAAAAAAAAATCAAAAATACCCTCCTCTTCCTCAGCCCCTCCCCCCTCCGGTCCCCCCCTCTTCCCACAGATCACTCCCCTCCCGACGCCGCACTGGCCGCACGCCCGTACATCGAGCGCCCTCACGTCTCTCGGCAGCGTTGGCCACCAGCCCCCCGCGCATGCGCACTGCCTGGGCACCGCCGGAGCCCGGCCCCACCTTCGCGCCTTGCCGGAGAGAGGGGGTCGCCGGAGAAAGAAGGGGAGAGAATGGAGGGGTAGGGATATTTTAGGATTTTTTTGTTTTTGTTTTTTGAGGATATGAAGTTGACAATATTCAATAGTTGATGCTATCAAGTTGGCTATTTTGAAAGTTTAGGATATTAAGTTACAAAACTTGAATAGTTGAGGGTATCAAGTTACAATTTAGCCTTCTTTTTTTATATGTTGGTGTTAACAAAAAGATTTTAAGACTGTTTTTAAAAATAAAAAAGCAAAAACATCCATGATAAGCTGTCCCGAATCATAAAGCTAAATGGCCTACTTTGGAATGGTTGTTTTCTACTTAGAAGCAATTTTTGAAAGCAATCTCATTATACTTTCAATACCAAAATTAAACTAGTTTTTTAATTTAAAAAATTGATAACTTGCTACCAAACAATTTTAGGAGTAATTTTCAAAATAAATAAATAAGCAGACATGATAAGGAAACCCAACCCAGTATGCATTAATTGATTTGGATTTTTGGGACATGGTTCATCTTATCATTTTTTATTTGTAAAGTAGCAATTTTTTGTGGTCCGATTTGCGATTCTCGGAAGAAGGTTCCATTCAAACTACATAAACCAACACAATATTAAAGTATAAGATATGCCATATACCTATAGTGTTGAACCTAATGTTAACCTTGACCTTTCATGTCCACAACACACCCTCCAATCTCCACTATGTTGTTTGTGAGTTTTCCTCATTCTCATAAAATGAACCATTATTAGCGATGGCGGAACCATAATTTTGGAGTAGGGTGGGCTAGCTAATAGTTACTATAAGGTCCTAAAAATTTATGTCAAAAATGCAACAGAGTTTGCTTTGTAAATTCGACGATTTAAAACCTGTCATAGCCAATAAACGTAAAAAAAAAAAAAATACATCCACGTAAATATAGATAACAAGTACTCAATTCATTATTTTCTCGTCAATTATTTCATTTCATCATATACTACATACAAAATATAAAGTTAACAAAAACTATGCAGCCATCATATGCTATGTCATGTATGACATATACAAAAAAGTTTATTCCAATCCATTTCAATGAAACGGTATCCTGTTGTCCTTTACTTGTCGATTTTTGAATATAAAAAAAATCATCTATTATCAATTCTAAGTCGACGTTTTCGACAAATTCTCAATGCAATTCAATAATTTACTATAAAAGAAATCTTAGAAGCACAGATACATCATACAAATCTACACAGTACAAACAATGGTATCTGAAGCTATTCTAATGTAACCTGACTGTGACTTCAACGAAGATATCGTCAGTAACAAATCTTTCTTTGTTGTTAAAAAACTTCTCTTAGTTAATAATTTATAATTGTTTCTCTGCTAGCAGCCTAGCATAGAACACGAAATAAATCACTACTAAACTCAAATAGCCCACAATACCCACTTGAAATTGTTGACGGTTACACCTCCTGGCATAATAGCATAATCAGTTTAAATAAAATAACAACACTTTAAAATAGAGACTGCTAAACTCAAATTGGTAGAAGGCTTGAAAATAAAGAATGCTAGATATCAAATACAATATATCAGTTTCTACATCTATAAGTCCACATAAATTTATAAACGAATGAGAATCTCAATTAATCATGTGAAGCATGATAAATTGACACACCATTCCAAAAGTAACAAAAAGGGAAGAAACAGGCAAAGCATTATAGAACCTTATTGCGTACCAAAATTTTATGCAAGTGTTGCCGAGCAGAGCTATGGAGCCCTAACACAAACAGATTAATTGGGGGAGGGCGATATATTTTACGATATTACCCATAGTAGGTTGAAAAAATCTCAAAAATGACCACGGACTACAGCCCGGGTGGGCTTGGGCCTAGTTCCGCCCCTGATTATTAGTATATTTTAGAGTCATATTACGTGGTTTGCAGTTAAGATTGAATTCATTGAATAATTCATACAAATTGGTCAAATACTATTTTTTTTAGTTAATGCAGTTCTGTTTGGTGTTATGTGGTTTGCTGTTAAGTGTCCTTTTGAAAAAAATATAGTTTGATTAGCAAGCATGGCATAAATTAATTAAAGCATTGTCGCTAGTTCCTGCTCCTAACAAGTGTCACTTAACACTACTAAAATATTGCATAACAACAACGCCAATGAAACAAAATCAAATTTGTCGTTTGGCGGTGATTGATTAGCGACGAAATACCCTTTATATGGGAAACACGGTCCGTCATAAATTTATCGTTATACTTAAGGGAGGAGCCAGGATTTCAGTTTACCCTGGGATGAACTTAAAATGTCCTTAAAAACAAATTTCAAACTTGAAACCATGATAAGGGACATTGTCACGCGCCTCTTCCCAAGATACAATGAGTCGGGTACGTAACTGCATCCCCAGGCTACGCTCCATACGAATACTACCATACTCGTATCAGCGATTGTCGCCTGTAAGTCTTTTAGAATAAAATGCAAGTCATGCTAAAGTAATTAGGCAATTACATCTAAACCATACCACTCTGATTTATATACAACTAGATAAGTCTTTACAACAACTCATTGTTAAGGTTACATAATTACAGTTGCAACTACTAGGTGCTATACATCCTGAAATCACTTGCTGATTACCCCTCGATCTTGTCTACCTTATAGAGAGGTAGCATTTCCTCATTCCCTTCTTCAATCTCCAGTGAACAATACTAGGTCGTCAGAACGACAAGCAAGTCCTCGGCCAAGAACGGTAAACAAATGAAAGATATGATATTAGAGGAAAAGAATAATGGTTAAAAGAAGTAAGAGGATAAACATAATATGGTATTCATGACTTGAATAACTCCTAATTTAATAATCCTATAGTGTCTACAAATTCAATAATCACAAATCCTATGTCACTATCACAATACACAAACAAATTCCTAAATGATGATGCAATTTGGAGAACAAATCTTAAATAACCACTTCACATAGTTTCCCGTCAACAAATCTCGTTGTGAAGGATTATGTGGTGACTTGAATGTCACGATGCTTAGAATCTGGCCCTGCCCTCATGGCTAAATCTTGAATTCACCTATTCGACGGTTTTAATTCGAGATAGGTGTGTTTTTAGTCAGGTGACTTGAATAGAAGGGCACGGGGTTATAAATCCGGCCTAGCCCCTTTTGGGCCAATCTTGAATCCACCCATTCGATGGTTCTTCCTTTTTGGATCAAAGTGGGTGTACTTATAATTAAGGTGACTTGAATAGGATAGCACGGGGTTATGATCTGGCCCAGCCCCTTTTGGGCAATATAAAGTGAGCTAAGGCTCACCCGCTCACTTCGCAAGGCCTTGCGAGAGAGCCTAAACCGCTGAATTCAGCCAAACTTAAAATTATGTGGCAGAATTTCGTAGGTGGTTATTTATGCTGTTCTCCCCCGCCCAATGCTTCTAGCCTAGATCTACAATCACAATCATTCCTTATTCTAATTTCTTATTGTTCGAGTCTCTGCTCTGGTATTGTCTTAACCGTAGTTCAAAATGAATGCATGTCCAGGATGATGCAAGATACATATATAACCCAGAGTACAAGTAATTTGTCATCCATACGATTTTAAGGATATCGACTTACACAGAGCAGATTATCAGATAGTTTGGATTAATTACCTCGCGTCCGTGTCCTATGTATCCTAGACTTTCACTAGCTGCTCCCTAATAAATATAATCGTTGGTGGTCCGTTGTGTGTGAATATAGGGTTTTAGAACATTGGAATGCCGGCGATATTTCAGAATATCAAAATATTGGTCAACTCCCAGAATTCTTAAAAATTTCGGCAGAGTTCCCTTTGTATTTCGGCTCCCAAAATTTTAACAGTTTATAATTTCCACCCGGAGCAACCTCCGTAGCATTCCCGGGTTCGCCGACCCCTTCGGTGGAGCAACTCTCAACACCGGAATACATGCAATTAATATAACTCAATAAAACAGGAGCCTTATTTCTTAATTTTGGAAAATCATACCTTAGTCCTAGCAATCTATGCTTCGCGTAGTATAACTACAAAAGTTCAAACTTACAACAATGTTAGTGTTATGAATTATAACAAAATACAATAAATAAGTACAATCAATCGGATATATATACATATATTACCTACAAGTTATTTCATTAACTTATTTGTAAGGTATTGATTTCTCAATAATTTTATGCATTTATTTAACGTACTTGTTAAGGAACATAACATATTACAAGACAAAACATCCAAGTCAAAGTAAAAAATACAAGCTACATGATACTCATGGCTACCTAAGGTCAAAGTTTAAATTAACATTTATGTTCAAATATCCACAACCCCTTAATTTAGCTAACCCTAATATAATTTTCTACCCATCAAGATAAATTAAATTTTGGACAAAATTAATTATATGTATAAAATTAATATGAAAATCTAGTCTTACATAAACAACACTAAGCTAGATACAATCTATAATATATTTATCATGCTAAGGTTTTTATCAACTCGTGATACCTAATTTAAACCTATAGTATTTAACATATGAACTTCATTTTTTCTTTTCAATAGGGATGGCACACGTCAAGTGGTATAACTATGAATAGCCCTTCCTAAAGTTCATAATTTACAACAATTACTTGTGTCCGTATATTCACATTGTGTCCTAAACATTTGTCCAAAATTCTATACCCTAATTTATACCATCTCCATACAAGTATAATAATTAAGGTATGAATTCTGAAATTTGGAAAATAACTACACAAGCAAAAATATAGGAAAATTAGAAGAGAAAGAAATAGGATGAGGACTTGCCTTGGTTCCGAAATCCTAGGTTTCTCCAAGTGTTGATGTTTGATTTCCCCCTTGTATTCCTAATCCAGGAGGTTTGATAATAGTTATGACCTAAATTAAATTTTGGAAAGAGAATTTGGGAGAAATAGAAATACCTAGGTTTTTTTTGGAAAAGAAGAAGGAAAGATACTGTGGTGGTGGTGTCCGGCGAGGAGGCGGCGGCGTTCGCCTGCGAGGGTGGCGGCGTCCGGCAAGGGGCGTCGGCATCGGCGTTGATAACAACGGCAGCAGCAGCAGCTGTAGCAGTAACAACAGTAGCAGTAGTAATAACAGCGGCAGTGGCAGCGGGGGTAGGCAGCGGCAGTGGCAGCGGGGGTAGGCGGAGGCAGTAGCGGCGGCTTGTGGTGGCAGCGGCGGCCTGCGACGGTGGCAGCGATGGCTTGCGACGGTGGCAGCGGCAGTAGCAGTGGTAGTGGCAGCGGTAATAGTAATAGTAGTAGCCGTAAGCAAGGATGAGAAGAGGAGAAAGGTTTCTTTGAGGAATAAGTAGAGAAAATTAGGTGTATTGGAAATGTAAGGGAGGAGGAGAGCTTGCCATCTCCTCCCTTAGAAATGAAGATGAAGGGAGGAGAAGCCAGGTGGTTCATGACTCATGATATGTTGCTGGTTTCCTCCTTCCTATGGGTTTGGGGAAATTTGCACAAGACCCCTCCCAAGTTCAGAAATTTATATAAGACTAGCCCTTTTTGCAATTGGGTATTTGCACAAACCTAAGTTATTAAATACATATATATATTGGAGAGACAAAAATGAAAAATAAAATTAAATAAATAGGTAGTAGCTATGACACTCTATCCTCCTTAGAAAAATTTTGTCCTCGAAATTTAAATTAAAGAGTAGCTAACCTTGGTTAGTAAACAGATATGGAAATTGGTTTCGTATGTCCTCTTCTTTTTCCCAAATTGACTCCCCTGGAGAATCCTTGCTCCAAGCTACTCGAACTAATGGAATAATCCGATTCCGGAGTATTTTGTCCCTACGATCCAGGATTCCAATAGGTCGTTGTTCGACGCGTAGATTTGGCCCGATAGTGATCTCCGAATGATCTAGTATATGGTTTGGATCCGGTACATATCTTCGGAGTTGTGAGACATGAAATATATCATATACCCCTTCTAATGTTGGTGGTAGTGCCAGTTTATAAGATACTTTTCTGATTTTCTCTAGTATGTCAAATGGTCCGATATATCTTGGACTCAGCTTTCCTCTAGTCCCAAATCTAATTGTCCCTTTTATTGGTGAAATCTTTAAGAATGCATGATCGCCAGGTTGAAATTCTAACATCCTTCGATGTTTGCAAGCCCACATCTTCTGTCTATCTTGGACTGCTTGTAAATAATTTTTTATTGCTTTAATCTTATCAATAGTCTGTGTTACTAGTTCCGAGCCCAATAACTGTCTTTCTCCTACATCTGTCCAGCACATTGGTTATCTACACTTCCTCCCATATAATGCTTCAAAAGGCGCCATCTTAATGCTAGTATGATAACTATTGTTATAAGAAAATTCCACCAAATGTAAGTGGTCGTCCAATGATCCTCCAAAATCTAATGTGCAGGCTCTCAACATGTCCTTTAGAGTCTGAATCGTTCTTTCTGATTGACCATCTGTTTGAAGATAGTATGCTGAGCTAAATTTTAACTGAGTGCCGAGGCTTTCTTGCAGACTTTTCCAGAAATGTGAAGTAAATCTGGTGTCTCTGTCTGAAATTATACTTACCGGTACTCCGTATTGACTGATAATCTGTTTCATATACATGTCTGCTAATACTTCGGTTTTCTGTCCTACTTGGAATGGCAGGAACCGAGCTAATTTAGTAAGTCTATCTATGATGACCCAGATAGCATTGTTACTTTTTTGGGTCTTAGGTAGTCCGGTTACGAAATCCATTGTGATATATTCTCATTTCCATTCGGGTATTGGTAAGGGCTGAAGAAGACCTGCTGTCCTTTGATGTTCTGCCTTTACTTGCTGGCAGATTAGACATCTGGATACGAATTTAGCAATCTCTCGTTTCATTCCATGCCACAAAAAATTCTATTTTAGGTCCTTATACATCTTAGTACTTCCAGAATGGATGGAATACAGAGAGTTATGGACTTCTGTCATGACTTCTGTTCTTAGGTTTCCATTGGGTACACACAATCGATCTCCGAACCTTAGCGATCCATCTGTATGCTTCCTCATTCCAGTCTAGAATCCTTCCTTGGTTTGGTTCCATATTTTCTGGAGTTTAGAGTCTCCTTGTTGAGCCTCCTTAATTTTGTCTACTAGAGAAGACTGTACTTGTAAATTTTCCCATAATCCTTCTGATGTTGGATATATTACTTCAATTCCTATCTTATTTAGGTCTTTGAGAATTTTCTTTGGGGTATTCATGAAGAAGGCCATTGGTTTCCTGCTCAAGGCATCTGCCACTTTATTTGCTTTGCCTGGATGGTACTCTAATTCCATATCAAAGTCCTTGAGTAATTTAAACCATCTTTTTTGTCTCATATTGATTTCTTTCTGAGTGAACACATATTTCAGACTTTTGTGATCTGTATATATCTTGATTCTCTCCCCGTATAAGTAGTGTCGTCATAGTTTAAGTGCAAAAACTACAGCTGCTAGTTCCAGATCATGAGTTGGGTAATTCCTCTCATGCTACTTCAGTTGTCGAGAGGCATAAGCTATAACATTTCCGTGTTGCATCAGCACACAACCTAGCCCCTTACCTGATGCATCGCTGTATATCTCGTATCCTCCTGATCCCGATGGTAAGGCTAGCACCGGTGCTGAAATCAAGCTTTCTTTTAATTCATCAAAGGCTGTTTGGCATTTCTCTGTCCAATTGAATTTCTCTTCCTTTCGGGTCAGCCGAGTTAATGGTTCTGCAATCCTTGAGAAGTTCTCCATGAACTTTCTATAGTATCCGACTAATCCCAAAAAACTTCAAATTTCTGCCACAGATTTTGGTGTTGGCCAGGATTTAACAGCTTCTACCTTCTTTGGATCTACTGAAATACCTTCTCCGTTGATTACGTGGCCTAGAAATGATATATGACTTAACCAAAATTCACATTTACTGAATTTAGCATACAATTGCTCATGTCTTAGGGTTTGCAATATCACCCTCATATGTTCTTCGTGTTCTTCTTCATTCTTTGAATATATGAGGATGTCGTCAATGAATACAATCACGAACTTATCCAAATATTGGTAAAATATCCGATTTATTAGGTCCATAAATATAGCAGGAGCATTAGTTACCCCAAATGGCATGACTAGAAACTCGTAATGTCCATAACGAGTCCTAAAGGTTGTTTTCTGAATGTCTTCCCTCTTAACCTTTACTTGATGATATCCAGACCTTAAATCAATCTTCGAAAATACCTTAGCTTCCCCTAATTGATCAAATAATTCATCAATTCGGGACAAGGGGTACTTATTCTTGATTGTTACTTCATTCAAGGCTCTATAATCAATTACCAATCGTAGGGTCCCTCTTTCTTTTTCACAAAAAGTACTGGTGCACCCCACGGTGAAGCGCTCGAATGAATAAATCTTTTTGATAATAACTCCTTTATTTGTTTGTTTAGCTCAGCCAATCTTTTTTTTTTATCGGATATATTTTCTTAGCTATAGGTGCTGCTCCAGGCACCAAATTGATGGAAAACTCTACTGCTCTATCCGGTGGCAATCCCGGTAACTCATCAGGAAATACATCCTTGAATTCCTTTACTATCCTTGGAAATTGTTTCTCCTCTAGTTCATGAAATCTTTCTTGGACTGGTTGTTCAAATTTTTCTAATTCCTTAGCATCAAATTCTTTCTGATCTCGAACAAATTCATATAGCTCTCCATTGGTGAGTTGGAACTGGACCTTTCCTTGGCCACAGTCTATACTTGCCAATGTCTTGGTTAACCAATCCATTCCAAGTACCACATCATAATTGTTCATTGGAAAAACTAACAATCTTACTTGGAAAGCTGTACCGCCTAACTTAACTGGACAAGCTTCACAGACCCGACTAACTTCTACCGTTCCATTACCCGTAAGAATATTTAATTTCTTAAGTAACGGTTGCGATTTGATTTCATGAAGAACTATAAATGCTGATGATATAAACAAATGGGTTTCCCCAGAATCAAATAATACTGATGCCGGACAGGCTGAAACTAGAATAGTACCTGTTACTACCTCTCCGGCCAGTTCTGTTTCATCAGTATTCATCATGAAAGCCTGTCCTTGCTTTTTCTTTTTCCCAGTTTGAGGCTGGTTTGTCATCTGAGCTTGCTGGAATTGGTAGGCTTGAGGTGCAAAGGGCGGTCGTTATTGATTTTCATAAGTCAGCATGGCTTGAGGCGTTGGTGCTTGTATCAGAGGTCGAGGACCATTTCCTTGAAGCATAGGCCTGATATTGTTCCCTCGGAACGGGGGCCATAATTCTTGGTGCTGGTTTTGTAACATTGGTCCTGAGGTTTGTTGCTGTGGACACTAGCCAGTCTGATGCCTATCGGATCTGCATCTTAAACAAAGACCCAAGAATTTCCTGCAGTCAGCTTCATGTGCCCTAGTTTCTGACAAAAGTGGCAAATAACTGGTCTTCCCAAGATACCAGTTTGGAAACGTTTGGACGATCCTTGCCATGAATGCTTCGAGGATGAATTTCCTACTTCCAAAGTCCTTTTCTGAGGCTGGGATCGAAGCGGTTGCTCTTCATTTAGCATTCTTTCTTGACTTCTAGCTGCTTCAGTCACCTCGGGATAGGTTTGGCATCGATAAGCAGCGACCCTACTCTTCAGCTGACTCCCTAGTCCTTCTAGGAACCTAGTGTCACGCCCCAGTCCCAAAATACGTAGGACTAGGACACGTAAGCATGCCAGCCGCATGGATATGGCAACTCCAATATATGGAAACCAAATCCACACGTACGCTGTAATATGAATATCAAATCCACAAGTGGTATAACTGTAATACAAGTCATAGGGTAAAATTTAAATCTCATCCACCAAAATCATATAGAGATAAATAAACAGTATCTATGAAACTAGATCTTAATAAGAAGTATCTAAGGATGATAGTTGTATGGAAACAAATCCACTACCAACTCAAATGGGAAAAGTAAATACAATATAAGCACAACTCACTCAAATAATATAAGTACCAGCTATCAATCACGGCTCGAAGAAAAGACATCCACGAAGCATCTATAACCATCCAAATCTACACTCCTGCAAATACTCAAGAAACAGGTACACCTGGCAGCGGACCAGGTCCTCAGAGGGACATAACAAGATACTTAAACACATGCCAATAAAGTACTGAAATAAATATCCAATGGGTCGCCTAACCGTCTAAAGTGAATGCAGTTTAAGAACAACTTTCCCAACGCGTGGGCTATCTGGCTAAAATGGGATTGGCATAGTTCTCTTGGAGATCCAGGGGCCTACAAAGGCACGGCGTCTTTCGAACACCGGAGGCCCGCCAAGTAGTATATATAGGGGTCATCATGACCGCGCATCTCCGGCGGAGCGTACGGGTTACACAAGAAAAGTGCAACGGAGCCCACACGCCTTACTTGTTGTTCTCCCCACCCCATGCTCTAAGCATGTCACATCCATGATACGATAATACCTCTAATAACTGCCAAGTCTACTAGCATGCAAAGTTTCTAACAGCAGTTATTCCTAACGCACGGCCCACACGTACAGGAGGCCAACCTGCACGCAAGTCCGTGATCTACATGAGACTCACAACTCGTGTAACAACTGTGTCATGGCCAATGAACCTAAAGATGCTACATGATGATGGGGTAGTCTCATAAACAAGGTCAATGTAAATACATAAATAAAAATATACCGCGACGACACCGTCGCGCGTATTTTTATATAACAGTTAAAATATATGAAAAGACAAAAAATAAAGATGCATGCAACTTATGGAATAAAAATAACAGTACAATGGTAAAGTATACTTGCCTGGCAAGGAAGCTACAATGTACCAATAACCTGCTCCAAAAATTGCGCAGAACAAATCCAATATCCTATGTACACATAAATATAATACAATAAATCATTAGTCACTACACTAGCACATACTCAACCATATTTACACTGGAATCAGGGGGTATACTAGGGGTAACACTAGTCATCTAACACGGTCAATTACGCATTGAATTATGCGGGTGTCGCGTCTTCAAGTACTGTACGAAATCAGTCAGTCAACTGACAGGTGTCTATGCCAGTACGTTAGTGTACGCAAGGCAGACAAATTCACAAGTTCTTAGGGTCAACATGGTCAAGGTAAGTATGGGATAGTCCACGATGTTCTAGGGTCATACAGTCTGAATATTTAGTCATAATTATCAATTAGCATTTACTTACATATATATTCATATAACTATATAATAATATAACCATTAATTTATTTTAATTTATTTAATTCTGGAATAATTACTCTAAAAGCCTATTTTAATCTTATTATTCTGATTTTTATGTTAATTCCTAAATTTTGTCCAAAGAAACTAAATTTTATCAACTCGAGACTCATGGCACGCAAATCGAGGCGATCTGTTGACCAAAAAGTCAACCGATACAAACTCGACTTTCATGTATGATTTCCTATAGATTTCAGCATCAAAAACATACTGGAATTTATGGCTCATCTGAATTCAAATTCGTTTGGGAATTATGGCACATACAAATTTTGTATTGTGCACCGATGGTTAAATTCTAACCTAGAAGTTCTACAGAATTAACAGTATGTAAATAATTCAAAATAAATTCTGGGAAAAATATATGTCGATGATCTCGACATTATCTTTCTAAACTTTAAACGGTTCATGATTCTGATTCCTGGTTCTCCCGGAATCGCGAAAACATCGAAACACGTCTATTTTCGGACATGCTGTGCTCTACGAATTTTCCAGAATTTAATACTAATAATTTAGAAAAAACAATTTATATTATCAGAAATCTAACCTCATTATCGTTCTAACAAATAAAACTGGAGCGTGTTTGGAGTCCGGAGCTAGGAGATATTGTCTTTTTAATTCGTCATAACTAGTAGAAAATGAGGCTGAATTTATGACGAATTTTGACTATTTTTGGACGAAAAAGAGAGGAATTTGGAAAAAAAAAATATGAAGGATGAGGTATTTATAATGGTGGATACTACTTAATTAAATACGAATAGGATTGGTTAATTTGGATAGGATTATGATAAATTTAAATAAGGATAGGATATGCATGAAGTTGATTTCCTAGTAGGTTCAGGATTTGAACTAATTTAAAATAGAGTTTGAATTTATCTCAATAATTTATAACCTTAAATATAATTAAAGATAATACAAATAATTTATAAAATCTTATTAATATCTATTAACACTAAATTAGTATCTATCTAATATTAAGACTATATATATCCAAATAAATCCTAAATAATTTTAAAATCTAAATAAATTTCTTAAAATTATAAATAAATTACAAAAAATATAATTAAATATTTTAAACTAAAATAAATAATTGGTAGCAACGACATGCAAGTATGGTCGTATAGTAAATCATAGAAGTCCTAGAAATTTATGTTTTCTAAGTTTTAATTACCAAAAATTCTAGAAAAATCTCCAAAAATCTAAAATAACCTAAAATAATTCTAAATGAATATTTATATAAGTAAATATATCAAGAAATTTATTTTCTAATTAACTAAGAAAATATTCTAAATAAATTCAACATATATAATAAATATAATAATATAAAATATACACAAAGTACCTATTTTGGGTGAGGGAGTTTACAATCTACCCAACTTAAAATAATTTCGTCCTCGAAATTAAAATAAGACATAATTTCTTAAATCCTTCACATTCGTACATAAGGTATGTCAATCGCAATTTCTTCCAAAAATTTAAATAACAAAATCTATTCGAATCTATCGCGATCACTTCAAAATTAATATAACCATTGTTTAAATCAAAATTCAACCTGTCGTAATCTCTTCTCGATTTTTAAATAATCAACATCCCAATCTGACTCAAGTCTATATGACATCCCACATCAAAATTTATATCATAATTTTCAACTATTATAATCTCCTCTAGACTTTGAATAATAAACAATTCTAATCAAATCTTATTCCTATTCTTAACTTAAGAATTTTGTACTATTCAAATATTTAAACTCAATTTACATCCTCAATATTTCAAATAGGTGACCCAACAATCAAAATTGAACTTTTAATTCAAATCATCAAATTATAAAATTTAAATCTAATTAACCAATTGTTCAAGTCTAAAATTTTATATTTATCCTCAAAATTTAAATCGATGATTCATCCTTCAATATTCAAAATTTAAATCATGTGCTCAAAGTATAAATATTGGGTCCTCAATATCAAGATTTTTAAAATTCATTAAATCCTCATTATCTTAATCCCTCTTTTAAAATTCTCCACATTTAAAAGGACTTAATCTCTCAATCTAATCCTACTTAATCACAATCTAAAAGAATTCTCCTCAAGTTTAATACTGCAATTTTTACCCAACTTAGAATTTACCCATCTATCACATAAGGCTCTTACACTTAAGAAAAATATTCCTCAATTTATTTTCTCATGTCATTCAATCCTCAAAACTTTAACACCAACTATATCATATGTGATATGCCCTTAATCAATTATGAAAGATAGTCACCAAATAATGTGATTGGCCTATGGGGTATATCTTGTACTATCCGTGTATCACTTATATCCAAGCACGAGATTTCGTCTTTCCGAAACAAGGGAAGACGGAAAGCAACGGAAAAGAGTTCAAGGAGGGGTAATAGAATGGAAGTATGGGAATCAAAGGGTTTAAAGAATTTAAATGGGAATTGTCAAGACAGTTGTGGATTGAAATCTTAATTTGGTAATTTCCTATTCGCATGCTCACATCAGTGCAGTTATGTACTTGATATGATATGCTTTGTCGTATCTAGAGGGTAAATATATTCGTCTACTAATCACTACATATCTCAATCCACGTAAAGTAGTTATGCGAAGGGCGAACCAAGCGCACTAAGATTAGCTAGACCCTAATACACTGATTCTGAAATATATTATTGTGGGCCCCCAATAATACGTATGTCATGAACAAGCTCGATAAAGAATAAGCTTGCAAAAACTAGGCTATAATAGTAGCATAAGTCAAGATAGTACAGCAAATATGAATACGCTAGATTATGATGAAAGAAGGTTCATAACAATTCAAATTCACAAAAACAAAAGCAAAATAAGCAATAATAATGAAAGACTACACAATCTCTACAGTTGTCATAATAATTCCTTGTCTAAGTCGCTAGTCGACCAATAGGGACATGGACCTCTAAATTCTATCGTCTGAATAAACACTGTCATCTTTGCTAGCATACAATTAATGTCATTCAGTTACACTTCATCAATGGATCACAGGGACTACGTGATACTAGGTGGTGAGGTATACTATCCAACTTAAAATAATTTAACTACTATTGTATTGCCTTAAGGATACCTACAAAAATAACCTTGCACATGTACATAGAACAGAAACTCTTATTAGGGTCTCCTATTGCATTATATAGGTAAGGGTCAAGTGCTCATAGAACAGGTGTCAATCGTAGAGATAGAAGAGTTACTAGCCGTTAAGGGAAAAGGGATTTAACTCGTATCGAGCTATGGGTACAAATTTCGTGATTTAAAGCTAAGGGGTAATTATTAAGTCACAACCTAAGGGAACTACGCAAACTATCAAATCCCAACTATCATGCACAAAATTCAAAGTTCAAATTACCAAGCTATACCCTAGCAAACTACATGTCCTAACATAGAATAAGATTACTTGGCCTTCAATCATACGAGTTATGTGGCACGAGTTAAATGATGAAGAAAGAAGAATCATAATTTAGTCGTCACACAATTAGCGAATGCTAAGGTTGCAGGGGACAAGTTATGAAATCAAAAATAGAGGGCTCTAGATAGCATCATGGTTCTCTAAGGGGGTGGCATGCTAGTTGTCATGTTCGGGGTATGATCAAGGGAAAGGGTTGATTACATTCCTCTAGGCTTCCTAGGGTGCTGTCTACTAGTAATAAGACAATGACATAAGTTTTATAGTTCTCTAATACTATCCAATTATGAGGGTTAGGTTCAGTCCTAATGTTCAATATTGGTTCTCCATTGGTTCCTCAATACTAGGGTCAAACATTATAGTAAAACTTCTAACTAACTCTAGTAGTGTCTATACTACTCTCAAGTCTTCATAATACATCAGGGGGTAATGGTAAATCAATTCTAAAGATAATGAATTCTAGGGTTCACTAGATATTCTAAACTTAGTGGTGTGTCTATATTCTCGTTGTATTCTTAATAGGTATGCTACTCTAATTATTATCCTAATAATAGGGGTTCCTATATTCTAGCAGAATGCCATATATACTCAAGGAACTTATTAGGGAAGTACAGGAATCAAGCAGGATACAATTGTTCGAATAGATCATAGAGGAGGAAGGTGAATCATAGTCAATTGTGGATGAGATCCTATACTCTAGTCCTATGTGCAGGCTTGTTCGGTACAGTAACGTAACCGAGACAATATGCTCTCGATCTGCATGGGCCACCACAAAAACATGTCACGCCCCAGTCCCAAAATACATAGGACTAGGACACGTAAGCATGCCAGCCGCATGGATATGGCAACTCCAATATATGAAAAACCAAATCCACACGTACGCTGTAATATGAATATCAAATCCACAAGTGGTATAACTGTAATACAAGTCACAGGGTAAAATCTAAATCTCATCCACCAAAATCATATAGAGATAAATAAACAGTATCTATGAAACTAGATCTTAATAAGAAGTATCTAAGGATGATAGTTGTATGGAAACAAATCCACTACCAACTCAAATGGGAAAAGTAAATACAATATAAGTACAACTCACTCAAACAATATAAGTACCAGCTATCAATCACGGCTCGAAGAGAAGACATCCACGAAGCATCTATAACCATCCAAATCTACGCTCCTGCAAATACTCAAGAAACAGGTACACCTGGCAGCGGACCAGGTCCTCAGAGGAACATAACAAGATACTTAAACACATTCCAATAAAGTACTGAAATAAATATCCAATGGGTCGCCTAACCGTCTAAAGTGAATGCAGTTTAAGAACAACTTTCCCAACGCGTGGGCTATCTGGCTAAAATGGGATTGGCATAGTTCTCTTGGAGATCCAGGGGCCTACAAAGGCACGGCGTCTTTCGAACACCGGAGGCCCGCCAAGTAGTATATATAGGGGTCATCATGACCGCGCATCTCCGGCGGAGCGTACGGGTTACACAAGAAAAGTGCAACGGAGCCCACACGCCTTACTTGTTGTTCTTCCCACCCCATGCTCTAAGCATATCACATCCATGACACGATAATACCTCTAATAACTGCCAAGTCTACTAGCATGCAAAGTTTCTAACAGCAGTTATTCCTAACGCACGGCCCACACGTACAGGAGGCCAACCTGCACGCAAGTCCGTGATCTACATGAGACTCACAACTCGTGTAACAACTGTGTCACGGCCAATGAACCTAAAGATGCTACATGATGATGGGGTAGTCTCATAAACAAGGTCAATGCAAATACATAAATAAAAACATACCGCGACGACACTGTCGCGCGCATTTTTATATAACAGTTAAAATATATGAAAAGACAGAAAATAAAGATGCATGCAACATATGGAATAAAAATAACAGTACAATGGCAAGGTATACTTGCCTGGCAAGGAAGCTTCAATATACCAATAACCTGCTCCAGAAATCGCGCAGAACAAATCCAATATCCTATGTACACATAAATATAATACAATAAATCATTAGTCACTACACTAGCACATACTCAACCACATTTACACTGGAATCAGGGGGTATACTAGGGGTAACACTAGTCATCTAACACGGTCAATTATGCATTGAATTATGCGGATGTCGCGTCTTCAAGTACTGTACGAAATTAGTCAGTCAACTGACAGGTGTCTATGCTAGTACGTTAGTGTACGCAAGGCAGACAAATTCACAAGTTCTTAGGGTCAACATGGTCAAGGTAAGTATGGGATAGTCCACGATGTTCTAGGGTCATACAGTCTAAATATTTAGTCATAATTATCAATTAGCATTTACTTACATATATATTCATATAACTATATAATAATATAACCATTAATTTATTTTAATTTATTTAATTCTGGAATAATTACTCTAAAATCCTATTTTAATCTTATTATTCTGATTTTTATGTTAATTCCTAAATTTTGTCCAAAGAAACTGAATTTTATCAACTCGAGACTCATGGCACGCAAATCGAGGCGATCTGTTGACCAAAAAGTCAACCGATACAAACTCGACTTTCATGTATGATTTTCTGTAGATTTTAGCATAAAAAACATACTAGAATTTATGGCTCATCTGAATTCAAATTCGTTTGGGAATTATGGCACATACAAATTTTGTATTGTGCACCGATGGTTAAATTCTAACCTAGAAGTTCTACAGAATTAACAGTATGTAAATACTTCGAAATAAATTCTGGGAAAAATATATGTCGATGAACTCGACATTAGCTTTCCTAAACTTTAAACGGTTCATGATTCTGATTCCTGGTTCTCCCGAAATCGCGAAAACATCGAAACACGTCTATTTTCGGACATGCTATGCTCTACGAATTTTCCAGAATTTAATACTAATAATTTAGAAAAAACAATTTATATTATCAGAAATCTAACCTCATTATCGTTCTAACAAATAAAACTGGAGCGTGTTTGGAGTCCGGAGCTAGGAGATATTATCTTTTTAATTCGTCATAACTAGTAGAAAATGAGGCTGAATTTATGACGAATTTTGACTATTTTTGGACGAAAAAGAGAGGAATTTGGAAAAGAAAAATATGAAGGATGAGGTATTTATAATGGTGGATACTACTTAATTAAATACGAATAGGATTGGTTAATTTGGATAGGATTATGATGAATTTAAATAAGGATAGGATATGCATGAAGTTGATTTCCTAGTAGGTTCAGGATTTGAATTAATTTAAAATAGAGTTTGAATTTATCTCAATAATTTATAACCTTAAATATAATTAAAGATAATACAAATAATTTATAAAATCTTATTAATATCTATTAACACTAAATTAGTATCTATCTAATATTAAGACTATATATATCCAAATAAATCCTAAATAATTTTAAAATCTAAATAAATTTCTTAAAATTATAAATAAATTACAAAAAATATAATTACATATTTTAAACTAAAATAAATAATTGGTAGCAACGACATGCAAGTATGGTCGTATAGTAAATCATAGAAGTCCTAGAAATTTATGTTTTCTTAGTTTTAATTACCAAAAATTCTAGAAAAATCTCCAAAAATCTAAAATAACCTAAAATAATTCTAAATAAATATTTATATAAGTAAATATATCAAGAAATTTATTTTCTAATTAACTAAGAGCATATTCTAAATAAATTCAACATATATAATAAATATAATAATATAAAATATACACAAAGTACCTATTTTGGGTGAGAGAGTTTACAATCTACCCAACTTAAAATAATTTCGTCCTCGAAATTAAAATAAGACATAATTTGTTAAATCTTTCACATTCGTACATAAGGTATGTCAATCGCAATTTCTTCCAAAAATTTAAATAACAAAATCTATTCGAATCTATCGCGATCACTTCAAAATTAATATAACCATTGTTTAAATCAAAATTCAACCTGTCGTAATCTCTTCTCGATTTTTAAATAATCAACATCCCAATCTGACTCAAGTCTATATGACATCCCACATCAAAATTTATATCATAATTTCCAACTATCATAATCTCCTCTAGACTTTGAATAATAAACAATTCTAATCAAATCTTATTCCTATTCTTAACTTAAGAATTTTGTACTATTCAAATATTTAAACTCAATTTACATCCTCAATATTTCAAATAGGTGACCCAACAATCAAAATTGAACTTTTAATTCAAATCATCAAATTATAAAATTTAAATCTAATTAACCAATTGTTCAAGTCTAAAATTTTATATTTATCCTCAAAATTTAAATCGATGATTCATCCTTCAATATTCAAAATTTAAATCATGTGCTCAAAGTATAAATATTGGGTCCTCAATATCAAGATTTTTAAAATTCATTAAATCCTCATTATCTTAATCCCTCTTTTAAAATTCTCCACATTTAAAAGGACTTAATCTCTCAATCTAATCCTACTTGATCACAATCTAAAAAAATTCTCCTCAAGTTTAATACTGCAATTTCTACCCAACTTAGAATTTACCCATCTATCACATAAGGCTCTTACACTTAAGAAAAATATTCCTCAATTTATTTTCTCATGTCATTCAATCCTCAAAACTTTAACACCAACTAAATAATTTATAATCTTAAATATAATTAAAGATAATACAAATAATTTATAATCTTCAATTTATTTCAATAATTTATAATCTTAAATATAATTAAAGATAATACAAATAATTTATAAAATCTTATTAATATCTATTAATACTAAATTAGTATCTATCTAATATTAAGACTATATATATCCAAATAAATCCTAAATAATTTTAAAATCTAAATAAATTTCTTAAAATTCTAAATAAATTATAAAAAATATAATTAAATATTTTAAACTAAAATAAATAATTGGTAGCAACGACATGCAAGTATGGTCATATAGTAAATCATAGAAGTCCTAGAAATTTATGTTTTCTAAGTTTTAATTACCAAAAATTCTAGAAAAATCTCCAAAAATCTAAAATAACCTAAAATAATTCTAAATGAATATTTATATAAGTAAATATATCAAGAAATTTATTTTCTAATTAACTAAGAGCATATTCTAAATAAATTCAACATATATAATAAATATAATAATATAAAATATATACAAAGTACCTATTTTGGGTGAGGGAGTTTACACCTAGATACCTTGGTCTCCTCGTCAGCTATTAAGTTTGGAGCAAAATGACTAAGCCTGGAAAACTCTGCAACATACTCATCTACTGTGAGTCTTCCTTGCTTTAAATGAGTGAACTGCCATTCTAACTCAATTCTAGCTGATTTTGGGAAGAACCTCCCTTCAAATTTTCTTTTAAATTCTCCCCAGGTTATTTTGTCCTCCGAATCCTCTGGGTGTTCAGCACTCCATCAGTGTTCAGCGATATCTTCTAATTGGATTCGGATTGTAGACACCATATCTTTAGGACTGATTTTTGCTGCTCTTAACAGCCCTTCTATAGTTCTAATCCACTGCCCGACTTCGATTGGGCTCTCCGTTCCCTTAAACTTAGGAGAATTTAGGTTCCTAAAATCCTTCAGTGAACCATCCCTGGAGTTGGCAGATGTTTGCAAGTGTTCCAACATTGTGGCAGTTGTGGCCAAAGCTGTATCTGCACGCCGATTATTAGATTCCAGAATTTGTTGGAATAATTTATACATATCTCCGATAGAGGGTTCCGTCTGAGTTTGCGAGGACGAAACATGGGATTGATCGTGGTTAGACATTATCTTGAAAAAAAATCCAAATACAATTTCTTAGGAATAATTCTGAGATTGAAGGATAGAAAAGATGTTGAAATTGGAAAGCAGAGGGACATATAGGTACATGAAAAGCATATTTCATTCACTTAGAATCAAAATGTGATTCAAATATGCTGCTAGAGTCACTTGCACATAGGCATACACATATACTTAGACTATTTTACATTCCCATATTTCCTCCCTTTCCTAACTTCCGTACATATATACATACACTTTGCTGTTCACAAAAGACACCTGATGGATAGGAGATCCTTATACATAGTTGTATCTCTTCTTAGATCATCATCTCCTGTATTCGGATAATAGTTGCCTCCGGGTGAGTATTCTGCCATTCCTCCAATGTTCCATTATAATCATTTTTATTGGGATCCGGATCCTCAGATGGTTGAGCCTTAATAAGTATATAGTAATTTGTCCTATTGAAAAACACTTTCCTTTCATCACTGAGATCCGACACTACAGGGTACTTGATTTCATAATGTACTCCATAGGCTCTTATCATCTGCTTACGCGCCAGTCGCCACTTTCTTTTTGCAAAACTATAATAATTGTCTAGGCTGTGGCTAGAATTTCCTAGCCTAGCGTGAGGCATGAACCGAGGCATGTTCTACAATAAGGAACTTCAAGTTAGTATCACCCCATAGGTATCCCAAATAATCATAAAGTATCTCTAGATAATAGCTAAGAAATCTAGGTTTACTTATATCCATTCCTTAACCTATATCTCGTAACATGTGTTTTTATAATACCTAGACTTGCACCTTATCCTAGGTTCTTCATCTTCAGGTCCTACCTAGGTTTCCTAAAAGCATGACCTGCATGGGCCACCACTAAAAGACGTGTCACGTCCCGCTTCCTAAGATACGGTGAGTCGGGTACGTAGTTGCATCCCCAGGCTACGCCCCATACGAATACTACCATACTCGTATCAGCGATTGTCGCCTGTAAGTCTTTTAAAATAAAATGCAAATCATGCTAAAGTAATTATAAAATTACATCTAAACCACACCACTCTGATTTATATACAACTAGATAAGTCTTTACAATAACTCCTTGTTAAGGTTACATAATTACAGTTGCAACTACTAGGTGCTATACATCCTGAAATCACTTGCTGATTACCCCTCGATCTCGTCTACGTTGTAGAGAGGTAGCATTTTCTCATTCCCTTCTTCAATCCCTAGTGAACAATACTAGGTCGTCAGAACGACAAACAAGTCCTCGGCCAAGAACGATAAACAAATGAAAGATATGATATTAGAGTAAAAGAATAATGGTTAAAAGAAGTAAGAGGATAAACATAATATGGTATTCATGACTTGAATAACTCCTAATTTAATACTCCTATAGTGTCTACAAATTCAATCATCACAAATCCTATGTCACTATCACAATACACAAACAAATTCCTAAATGATGATGCAATTTGGAGAACAAATCTTAAATAACCACTTCACATAGTTTCCCGTCAACAAATCTCGTTGTGAAGGATTATGTGGTGACTTGAATGTCACGGTGCTTAGAATCTTGTCCTGCCCTCATGGCTAAATCTTGAATTCACCTATTCGACGGTTTTAATTCGAGATAGGTGTGTTTTTAGTCAGGTGACTTGAATAGAAGGGCACGGGATTATAAATCCGGCCTAGCCCCTTTTGGGCCAATCTTGAATCCACCCATTCGATGGTTCTTCCTTTTTGGATCCAAGTGGGTGTACTTATAATTAAGGTGACTTGAATAGGATAGCACGGGGTTATGATCTGGCCCAGCCCCTTTTGGGCAATATAAAGTGAGCTAAGGCTCACCCGCTCACTTCGCAAGGCCTTGCGAGAGAGCCTAAACCGCTGAATTCAGCCAGACTTAAAATTATGTGGCAGAATTTCGTAGGTGGTTATTTATGCTGTTCTCCCCCGCCCAATGCTTCTAGCCTAGATCTACAATCACAATCATTCCTTATTCTAATTTCTTATTGTTCGAGTCTCTGCTCTGGTATTGTCTTAACCGTAGTTCAAAATGAATGCATGTCCAGGATGATGCAAGATACATATATAACCCAGAGTACAAGTAATTTGTCATCCATACGATTTCAAGGATATCGACTTACACAGAGCAGATTATCAGATAGTTTGGATTAATTACCTCGCGTCCGTGTCCTATGTATCCTAGACTTTCACTAGTTGCTCCCTAATAAATATAATCGTTGGTGGTCCGTTGTGTGTGAATCTAGGGTTTTAGAATATTGGAATGCCAGCGATATTTTGGAATATCGAAATATTGGTTAACTCCCGGAATTCTTAAAAAATTCGGCAGAGTTCCCTTTGTATTTCGGCTCCCAAAATTTTAACAGTTTATAATTTCCACCCGGAGCAACCCTCCGTAGCATTCCCGGGTTCGCCGACCCCTTCGGTAGAGCAACTCTCAACAGCGAAATATACGCAATTAATATAACTCAATAAAACAGGAGCCTTATTTCTTACTTTTGGAAAATCATACCTTAGTGCTAGTAATCTATGCTTCGCGTAGTATAACTACAAAAGTTCAAACTTACAACAATGTTAGTGTTATGAATTATAACAAAATGCAATAAATAAGTACAATCAATCGGATATATATACATATATTACCTACAAGTTATTTCATTAACTTATTTGTAAGGTATTAATTTCTCAATAATTTTAGGCATTTATTTAACGTACTTGTCAAGGAACATAACATATTACAAGACAAGACATCCAAGTCAAAGTAAAAAAAAACAAGCTACATGATACTCATGGCTACCTAAGGTCAAAGTTTAAATTAACACTTATGTTCAAATATCCACAACCCCTTAATTTAGCTAACCCTAATATAATTTTCTACCCATCAAGATAAATTAAATTTTGGACAAAATTAATTATATGTATAAAATTAATATGAAAATCTAGTCTTACATAAAGAAGACTAAGCCTTACATAAAGAAGACTAAGCTAGATACAATCTATAATATATTTATCATGCCAAGGTTTTTATCAACCCGTGATACCTAATTTAAACCTATAGTATTTAACATATGGACTTCATTTTTTCTTTTCAATAGGGATGACACACGTCAAGTGGTATAACTATGAATAGCCCTTCCTAAAGTTCATAATTTACAACAATTACTTGTGTCCGTATATTCACATTGTGTCCTAAACATTTGTCCAAAATTCTATACCCTAATTTATACCATCTCCATACAAATATAATAATTAAGGTATGAATTCTGAAATTTGGAAAATAACTACACAAGAAAAAATATAGAAAAATTGGAAGAGAAAGAAATAGGATGAGGACTTGCCTTGGTTCCAAAATCCTAGGTTTCTCCAAGTGTTGATGTTTGATTTCCTCCTTGTATTCCTAATCCAGGAGGTTTGATAATAGTTATGACCTAAATTAAATTCTGGAAAGAGAATTTGGGGGAAATAGAAATACCTAGGTTTTCCATGGAAAAGAAGAAGGAAAGATACTGTGGTGGTGGTGTCCGGCGAGGAGGCGGCGGCGTTCGCCTGTGGGGGTGGCGGCGTCCGGCGAGGGGCGTCGGCGTCGGCATTGATAACAACGGCAGCAACAATAACAACTGTAGCAGTAACAGCAGTAGCAGTAGTAATAGCAGCGGCAGTGGCAGCGGGGGTAGGCGGCGGCAGTAGCGGCGGCTTGCGGTGGCAGCGGTGGCTTGCGGCGGTGGCAGCGGCAGTAGTAGTGGTAGTGGCAGCGATAACAGTAATAGTAGTAGCAGTAAGCAAGGATGAGAAGAGGAGAAAGGTTTCTTTGAGGAATAAGTAGAGAAAATTAGGTGTATTAGAAATGTAAGGGAGGAGGAGAGCTTGCCATCTCCTCCCTTGGAAATGAAGATGAAGGGAGGAGAAGCCAGGTGGTTCATGACTCATGATATGTTGCTAGTTTCCTCCTTCCCATGGGTTTGGGGAAATTTGCACAAGACCCCTCCCAAGTTCAGAAATTTATATAAGACTAGCCCTTTTTGCAGTTAGGTATTTGCACAAACCTAAGTTATTAAATACATATATATATTGGAGAGACAAAAATGAATATCAGGATAGTTCAACATTAAAGGTATCATACAACTTAAATTGACACTCTTAAATTGCATAAATGAGAATTCTTAGACAATTGATTAAGGATAACAAACATTATTTATATGGAGCTAAAATCATTTATTTTATATCTGGAATTTGGAGAGAACAAATAATAGAGCATATTGAGGGAATACATGTGATAAGAGTTGAAATCATTTACTTTATATCTATATCTCTGACATTAGATCAAAAGCATTGACATCTTAGACATTACATCAAAGAGATTGCTGCCAAGTAGAAGGAACTAAAAGGGCAGGAAGTATGACTTTATAAGATGTAGGAACTAAAAGGGCAACAAGTATGACTTTATAAGATGTTGCTGCCAAGTTAAAAGAAACTAAATGAGTCATTATATGAAACAAGTAATGTCGATAATAACTAAATATGAAATAATAAACTAAACACAAACCAGATAATATGGAAACTTGTGCTGCGCGAGATTAGTACCAATATGAGATCAATCTCAACAGAAGGACAACAACGACAAGTGCTAAGCAACCTCCCAAGGTATCCCCTACGAGATAAATTGGCATATTTGGACATAGAGCATGTTCATATTTGAACAAGTTCTCAACAAATTTTACAAGTCCTATAAGCATGACACTTGATACAAAATATTAGCCTCTAAAGGAAGATATACTATAATGCTAAGTGACATTGCTAGTATAAAGAATATTGAAACTGTTACACTTTAGAGATTAGAAGTGCAATAAACTAACTTATAATGGAGTATTACAAAGAAAAACAAAGGCAAAAAGTAATAGTGATCTAAAGGCAAAATCACTACCAAATAGGTTATTTGACTGTAGGTTCAGTATTAGAACCTTGTATCAAATTTCTCCTAGGAATCCATTTCCTTGCATGAAACTTTATCTATTAATTTTATGAAACAAAACAAAACTGACCTAAAAGGAGTGGATCCACATATCTAAGGATGCTATCTAGATGTAGAGAGATTCAATACAAATGCTAGCCAACAGATCTAGTAAGCTGAGTAAACAAATTAATCCATTACCAGATCCAGATCAAAGAATATATTAACAATCAATAGCAAAATCTCAAATAACAAAATCATCAAAACGAACAAATCAAGAGGAAGTAGCGACTCACCCCTTCCTGGCTTCTTGCTTAGATCGAAGAAGAAGAAAGAAGAGATTGGAAAGGGAAAAAAAGGGTTTGGGGCAGTTCGAGAGAAGAGAAGAAGAAAGGAGCGATTGGAAAGAAAAAAAAAAGGTTTGGAGCAGTCTGAGAGAGAGAGAGAGAGAGAGAGAGAGAGAGAGAGAGAGAGAGAGAGAGAGGTGTCACAGCCGGACCTAGCTGTGACCGAATATATCAGAGAACATACCCTCTTCTTAAGTTGGGTCGTGGACGGTTGGGCTAGGTGTGGGCAGGCCTTGGCTTTGCCCCTATATTGAAAAAAAATTCAGATTTGCATGGTAGGCTGGAGCCCACCACAGTACGCCAATAGATCCGCCCATGGTTATTATGTCCGGGCAACTAGCAGAAAACAGAGCGACAACCCAACGACAGATATGGTGTAGATGATATATTTGATAGTAACGGAAAAGATGTCTATGATTTTGTGACACAGACCAGTGACAACATTTTGTTGCAAGTTTGTTGGCAAGGCAAAACTAAGTTTTGTCGTATTCTCCTTTTTTTTCCATTCAAAATTTGAAGGAGAGAATGCCCCCCTCCCTTCCAGTAACCCTCTCCTCTCCACTCCTCTCGCAAATGGAGTCCATGTATGACCCACCTCCTCCTCTCTTCTCCGCTCTTTGGCGGAGCACCCCAAATTAGATAATTAGATATTTTAGAATGGACCTAGAAACTTCTATGGAACCTTATAAATACAGCACATTCCCCTCCTAAATTATTCATCAATTAAATCTCTCAGCCCTTCACTATTTATTCGGCCCATTTCCCATTTCTTTTCAAATAAGTCCGGGAGAGTCTCTCTCCCCCTCTTCCAAGAACCATTCAAGAAATGGTTTTTTCTTCCCTTGGGATCTCAAGGTGAGCTTTGAGGAGCTCTTTCATTTTCGGTGATTCTTCTCCGCCGCCTCAGCAAGTTCCGACGACTGCTCCGTCGCCTCAACAAGCTCCGGCAACTGCTCCCCCGTAACTTCCTTTTCTCTAGCAGAGAATCATCGTCTTCGACGAGCAGCACCGCTGGCCGATCGACTTTGATAAGCTCAAGATCGAGCGCCACCGCGAGTCAGGCCTCGCTGCCTTCTCCAACATCACAGCGGTGATGATCATCGTCGTTCATCAATGTCAATGAGCATCGGATTCCATTTGACCACACATGAACTTCTTAAAGTTTTGTCGACTCGGCAAGACGAGGATGAGCTTCCAGAAATCTCAGTGAGTCGTCGATCCTTTTATCTTTGATTTCCGGTTTGTTTCTTCATCGAACATCAAAAGGAATCTCTGAAAAATTCATTTTGTTTGAACACTATATGTTCGTTGAAATGTCTCTGAGGAAGTCCCTGAGTTCGAAATTGTCGAATTTTAATCTGGGAGTTTGAAGATCCGTGTTATCATAGTTGTGAATTGGTAAGTTCTCCATTATTTCAATTCATTGGTTCTTGATGATACCTTTGAATTCTTGATTGTCTAGATCATATTCATACTGTCGATATCGATAATTTTTGTAGTATTTTGGGGACGTCTTGTATCACAATGTCCGACTGTAGTTGTCACGCCCCAGTACCGCAATACGCAGACGGACATGATCATCTCCCCCGTATAAGGTATAGAACGTCGTACGACGGTCACGGCTGTAACTAGACAATGGGGTGCATACTACAAGCAAGTCATTTAGGGTCACATAGAATATATATTGTCTCAATCAGTCAAATAAGAACATTAAACATATATGACAAGGAAGTAAGGCGTCCGAAATATCCTGCGGCAACATTCAAGAAACCAATTGTGCAAAATGAAAAGACTGACAGAGTAACAAGAGTACATGACCATGATCAGCTGCAGCCTGATTAATTACAATCATGTAGGAAACTAAATATCCAGATTCAAGGCTAACAAGTGACGGTGGCTAAACGCCCAAAATGAGTAAAATATAAAATAATGAGCAGAAAAGAAAAGACCCACTCGTTTTTCTCATTGGCCATCCACCTGGTGTACGCCATTGTTCAGGAGAAAGTACGCTTGATCCTCGGGTGTTGGCTCTAAACCTGGCCATGCAAAACTAGTGGGGTTAGATCCAAAATAGCAAGTACCATAAATGAAGCACAAATGCAGAAATAAAATCAGGTTATGATATATATATATATATATATATATATATATATATATATATAGTTCTATCTCGTAGTTTCGGTTCATAGCCTATTGTGACACAACAATCTTACCCTACAACCAAACAAGGACAATAGTTAAACCATCGCTCCATGATAGTCCATGTCCCTAGACTATTTGACAGTAGATACAATATACAAACACGCTCAGTTACATAATCGGTCAATCACTTGTACGACTTACTAGATGGAGTCTGGGTTATCCCAGAGATATTATGCATATAGGAATTCTCAGATCGAAGGAGGTACTAGCAGGGTTAGCCAAGCTATAAATCGTCATATAGCACATAGTAGTATGCACCGGTCCCTCGTAAGGCCAACGTACTAAGATCGCATATAACACATAGTATCATATAATAGTCGGATATTGCCATCCACTAATGAGGATTTAGACAATATCCATGGGGACTAGACTGCACACCCTATTCAGATGACTGGAGTTGGCTAGTTAGGCACAATCTCGAGATTCCATTCCCTCCCAATGCTCTACAAGTTTAGTTGCCTACTTAACCCTAATGTTAACTGGAATCTTATGACGTGGTCACATGGTATTCCCCTTATATGACGTACCATAGTACGACCATGCTAGATACGAATCCACTTTGTCACTTGATAGTTCAATTTGGATTCACCCCAGCGTGATGCAACAATCAATTGATCCTAGCCACACTTGGTTATTGACTAACCCTTATGTCCATGCTGGAGATTGAGTCATATCACATGTCACGTAGTGCATAGGTACACCGCAGTATAAACATGTAATATAATCACGTAGGAACACTTAGCACGTAGGAACATATAACACTTAGTAAGTGTATCAGCACAGATACAAGTGGTCGGATCATGACGCATAGATGGATCTAATACTTTTGTGGTCATCAAAGTCACACATACAACTGATAAAGTCCAAAGGAACATTCAACCAAAACTAGTCCAATAAAACGTGTGCAAGGGGCCGCATGCGCGTAGAAGGATCAAGGCCGCATGTGAATCAAATGCCGCATAAGATTAGTTGCCGCATAGAGTAGGCTGCCGCATAGAGTCAGTTGCCACATATGATCAATTGCCGCATAGGATCAGCTGCCGCATAGAGTAAGTCAAAGTTTACTCCTCAGTTAATCATGCATAAACGACGGTTAATAAATGCGTGTCAGAAAAGTGACTGATGTGACTGATATGACAAGCCAAAAAGTGTATCAGGAAGAAAAGCAAAACTATAGAAAGATGTGCCACGATTTCAGAGTCATGCATCCAATGATGGTGGTCGCATACTCTGCTTGCCGCATAAGTGTCGGTGTCGCATAAAGTTCGATGTCGCATGGAGTTCGATGCCTCATGGAGTAAATGGACTTAGCAAAATTCTTATTCGTTCAGCGAGTGAACACAAGTATTCAAGGATACTTGTGTGATGGCAGTCATGCGTCCAACAAGATGGACTCATACTGGTCAATATGCTGCAAGAGCTCTGGCCACATAATCCTTTTGGGCCGCATAGCACTCTCAGTCTCATACCTCGCTGGCCGTATGAAGACTTCGTCTTCTCTAACAGCAGGTTAGGCCATGGCAAAAAAGCTCCAAAATCTAAATTTTATTTTCTTCATAAAAACTATATTTTAACTCCGAATTGAGTGAACCGAAAGTCAAAATGTTCGAAATAAAGTACTCTATCCTTCCCAAAAATTATTTTTCAAAAATACTATATTTTATTAGATCAAAATCACCAAAAACTCAAGGAACCCATAAAATCGTAAGTTAGAAAAGTAGATCTAATCAAATCTATCCATAAAAATTGAGAAGTCCAAGTATTAAAAGTTGTCAGAATTATCATAAGCACAAAATAGACTAATAAAATACAAAAAAGGAAAGAAAAATCAAAAGGTTTCTCCATATAGTACAAGGTGTACTTGCCTAGAAATGAAAGAAAAAGGGAAAATGAAGAATGGGAGAAGAGAGAGAGAAATAAGTTAGCTTATATAGCTACGGTTTGAGGTTTAGACCATGGGTTCAAATTCATGAATAAACCAACCTACAAATAAACCATGAACCATACTAAACCAAAGAATGAGTCTAGTCTCCATGCATGCAACCTAATGATCATATGAGCAAGAAATACTCTAAGCAGGAATAAATACAAGCAAGAAATAAATATATCCCAAAATACATATTTTGGGAACGGAGAGTGACATCTCTACCCACCTTAAAAAAATTTTGTCCTCTGAATTCAAACCCAAGGCTAATTAGATAAATCAGAACAAGCACTACGCTAACTATAAGATCATTCAATCAAATTCAAGCATATGAAGAAACAGTGTCATATAGCATAGATAAATGAATCACGAGATTCGAGATACGAAGGCAAAAGAATGAATATACCTTCTGAGTCAAATAGGTATGGATATCTAGACCGGATATCATCCTCGTGTTTCCACATCGACTCTCCCAAAAGGTGATGACCCTAACCAACTCGGACAAGATGAATAGTCCGATTTTTGAGCACCTTCTCCCTTCGGTCCAAAATGGATACGAGCTGCTCCTCATAAGACAAGTTGGTACTAACGATTAGCTCAAAATGGTCGAGGATATAACTCGAATCTGGGACATACCTATGTAACTGAGATACATAAAATACATCGTATACCTCACGTAGCAAAGGCGGAAAGGGCAAGACAATAAGCAACATCGCCTACCCGTTCGAGAATATCGAACGGACCGACGTATCCGGGACTAAGCTTCCCGCGAATCCCAAATCTAATGACTCCACAGTTGGAGAAATTTGCAAGAACACGTGGTTGCCGACACAAAACTCTAATGGCCTACGATGCTGATATGTCCAATATCGATGCCTATCTTACACAATCCGAAGTCGCTCTCTGATTTGCTTGACAACTTCTACTGTCTGCGTGACCATTTCAGAACCTAACATCTTTCGCTCGCTAATGTCATTCCATGTCAATGGTGAACACTTTCTCCCATACAATGCTTTGAAGGGTGCCATCTGGATGCTGGCCTAAAAATTGTTATTGTACAAGAACTCGACGAGATGTAGGTGATCTTTCCAAGATCCACCAAAGTCCAAAGTACAAGCTCGCAATATATCCTCCAATATCTTGATGGTTCTCTCTGATTGCCTGTCTGTCTAAGGGTGGTAAGCGGTACTAAATCTTAACTTAGTGCCCATCGTGATATGTTCTCTCTGGTGCAAACTCTTCCAAAATTTTAAAGTAAACCAAGTGTCTTGATCTGATATGATACTCACTGGAAAATCGTGTTGTCTTACTATCTATCGCATGTACATCTTCGCTAACTGCCATGTAGATATTCCCACTCGGAAGGAAAGAAAGTGAGCTACTTTTGTGAGACGATCTACTATTATCCAAACTATATCATGACCAGTCGGGGATCTAGGTAAACCAGTCACAAAGTCCATCGTGATATGTTCCAATTTATACTCCAGAATAGAAAGCGGCTATAATAATCCTGCTGGTCTTTGCTGGTCAGCCTTCACTTGCTGACATACCAAACACCGAAAAACTAATTATGTTATCTCCCTCTTTATTCCATTCTACCAGAAATGTTGTTTGATGTCTTGATACATCTTGGTATCTCTTGGATGAATTGAATACTGAAAACTATCTGCCTCGGTTATTACTTCTTGCCGGATATCTTCACTTGGTATACAGAGACAATTTTTGAACCTAAGAGTTCCATCTTCATGAATAGTCAACTCTTTCCTGAGACCAGATTCACATTCTGCCGGAAGCTTTTAAACTTTCGGATCCTCTGCCGGAGCTGCCTTAATCCTCTCTATAATGGTAGATTGCACCTGTAAACTAGCCAATACTCCTATATCTTGTGGAAGTACTATCTCATTCCCTAATTCTCAAAGATTTTCTAAGATATGTCGCTGCGATATCAACATAAATATAGCACATCTCCTGCTAAGAGCATCTGCTACCACATTTGCCTTGTCTGGATGGTATTGAAGTTCTATATCATAGTCCTTTATTAATTCAAACCACCTCCTCTGCCTCATGTTCAAGTCATTCTGGGTGAATACATATTTTAAGCTCTTGTGATATGTAAATATTTCTACCCGATAACCATACAAGTAATGCCTCCCTAGCTTAAGTGCAAATACTATCGCCGCCAACTCCTAATCGTGAGTCGGATAAATTTTCTCTTGATCTCGAAGCTGCCGTGATGCATAAGATATCACTCTTCCATGTTGCATCAATACACACCTAAGTCCTTTGCCTGGCGCATCGCAATACACTGTAAACCCTCCAGAACCTACTAGAAGCGTGAGAATCGAAGCTAAAATTAATCTCTTTTTTAATTCTTCAAATAATGTTTGGCACTCTGCTGACTAGTCAAACTTAACCTCCTTGTACGTTAATCGAGTCAGCAGTGCTAAAATTCTTACAAAGTCTGCTAGGAACCTTCTGTAGTATCCTGCCAATTTCAGGAAACTATGCACTTCAGCTACTTTCTTAAGAACTGGCCAACTCTCTACGGCCTCAACCGTCTTCGGATCTACTGCGACTCCTGCTCCAAAGATGATGCGACCTAAGAATGACATATAATCCAACCAAAACTCTTACTTGCTGAGCTTTGTGTATAACTGGTATTCTCTTAGAATATGTAAGAATTTTTAAATATGGCCCTTATGTTCCTCTTCGCTACTGGAATAAACAAGAATGTCGTCTATAAAAACCACCATGAAAATACGGTTCATCAAATTCATAAATATGGCTGGAGCATTAGTAAGTCTGAATGGCATAACTAAGAATTCGTAATATCCATATCGTGACCTAAATGCTGTCTTGGGTATGTCTTGCTCCCGAACTCTTACTTGATGATACCCTGATCGAAGATCGATCTTGGAGAAAACCTTGGCTTTACTCAGCTGATCAAACAAATCATCGATCATTAGTAATGGATACTTGTTCTTCATTGTTACAGCATTCAACTATCTGTAGTTGATACATAACCATGATGACCCATCCTTCTTCTTCATTTGAACCACTGGAGCTCCCCAAGGTGATCCACTGGCTCGAATAAACTTCTTTGACTTCAGTTCCTCTATATGTTGGTATAGTATGTCTAGCTCTGATGGTGCCATTTGATAAATTTTACATGATATTGGCCCTGTCCCAGGGATCAATTTTATACAAAACTCAACGTCTCTTACTGTGGGTAACCCTAGTAGTTCTTCCGGGAAGACGTCTAAGAACTCCTTAACTATCTCGGGGAGTTGTACTTCTGCTAACACTGTCGCTGCGATCCTCTTTTTATGTTGGTCTTCCACAGATCTGTCGAAACCTCCCATGCCCGAGATACTAAATAATACCTTACCCTTATGGCAATCTATCATAGCATGACTGTCTTTCAGCCAGTCCATGCCTAAGATAACGTCAAAGTTATCCAAGGGAACTCGATCAACCGTGCTGGTAGTGAACGCCCGCACACTATGACCGGACACACTATATATATTCTACTAACTTCTACGAGCCCTTACCAGTGAGTATATTCAACCTCTTTGGCAATGCCTCAAACTCCAATCCAATACGTGTCATGAATCGTGCATATACAAATGAATGAGATACGCCCGAATCAAACAATGCTACAGCAGGAAAGGATGCGACAAAAATATTACCTGCCACCACGTCGCTCAATGTTAAAGCCTCATCCAAAGACAAAGTGAATGCCTGCCCTTAGCCCTGTTGTGCTCCTCGCTGTTGTCTTCCTTGGTGACGCTATTGTAGCCTCTACCGGCCCTGCTGCTGGTTCTGTTGCTGCTGGTACATCTCAGCTTATGACAGTAACGGATGCTGAGCTAATGGCCTTACTGCTATTATTGGTCCTCTCTGCTGGACAGACCCTGGTGCTAGCTGTGCTGGTAACTATTGGACTGGCCCTCTTGAACTCTGCATTATCGGGCAATTGGCAATCTGGTGATCTGGACTACCACACATCATACACAACCCATTGGTTGTCCTACATACATCTCTAGTATAGCCTCCCTTGACACAGTAAGTGCAACCCACCGGTGCTCCCTGGCGTTGTTGATGTTGTTGTTGTCTCGGTTGCTGCCGAGTTGGTACTGTCATCGTCAAAACTGCCATCCTTTTCGGCGCTGAATCATGGATGCGAACACCAGGTGATGGTGCTGACATCCGAGGTACTCCTCCACCTCCTTCTTCACTCTGAGTATGAGACCTCTTCTGGCCTCCTGTCCTTGTCGATAACCTTTGCATTGTAAGCGCGTGCCTCCAACCTACTATCAATACCTCTTCATAAGTCTGGTAGTCGTGCCCCTCTACCAGTTGTAAAATTTCCAGATAAAGTCCTTGTTGGAACCTTATTGCTTTATCTGACTCCGTAGTCACCATAGTTGGAGCGAATCTACTCAGCCTGTAAAACTCGGTGCATATCCATCCATAGTTCTACCGGCCTGTTTGAGACAGATAAATCTCTGTTGGAGCTCATACTGTGCTATGACTCTAAATATTTAGCCCTGAATCGAGCCCTGAAACTATCCCAAGTGATGGGATGCCTCAAGCCAACCTCTACTGATGCCCACCAGTCACGGGCAAGGTCTTGAAGATGCTATCAAACTTGATGAACTTGTTCATTAGCCGAATCCCTTATTGTTGCCTTAATGACCTCAATATCCTATAATCCGGCATCTGCTGTGATGGCGTCCTCCGTGCCATTGAAGTACCTTGGATTAAGTTGGCAAAATCTAACCGATGCCCCCGAATCAGTCCTTTTTCCTTTTTCCAGGGCCATCTGCAAACCCTGACTCAACAAGACGATCTGTTCTTGCTGTTGAGACTGCTGATGTTGTTGTACCGCCATCTGGTTTTGTTGTGTAGCCATCATTCCCCGGAGGATCTCCAGCAATGCTGATGTATCAAGTACCACTGGTACTGCTGGTACTGCTTGGGGTACAGGTATTTTATTGCTCGATATATCCCACTTCTGGTTCTACTGTACTAGCTTGTTCAATTTTTGGCTCTATTCAAATTTGACTCTGAACAAGTGATACCTTTCGTTGTTGCCTGGAGGAACCCTCTCCTGCCATGCCTGCTGCTCCAGTAACTGATAAAGCCCTAAAGAAAAGGATAATACCATCAAGAACAGGACGGGAAGGATTAAGTAGGCAAGCAGTTTAACAGTTCAAAAGGTGGCATCGAGGAAGATGAAGCAAGATATCAAGGGTAGAAATTTTGATTAAGACTCCTATGACCATAACACCCCATAAGTCTGAAAACACAGACCTGCATGGGCCACCACTAAAACCTTGTCATGTCCCAGTACTAAAATAAGGAGACCAATATGGCCAGCTCCCCCGTACAAGGTATATAACGTCGTACGACGGTCACGGCTGTAACTAGATGAGGGGGTACATACTACAAGCAAGTCACTTAGGGTCACATAAAATATATATTGTCTCAATTAGTCAAATAAGAACAGTAAATATAGAAAATATATGACAAGGAAGTAAGGCATCTCAAACGTTCTGCCATAACATTCAAGAAACCAGCTATACAAAAATAAGAAGGCTGGCAGAGTAACAAGAGTATATGACCATGATCAGCTGTAATCTGATTAATTACAATTATGTAGGAAACTAAATATCCAGATTTACGCTAACAAGTACTGGTGGCTAAATGCCCAAAATGAGTAAAATATAAAATAACGAGCAGAGAAGAAGAGACATACTCATTTTTCCTCAGTGGTCATCCGCCTGGTGTACGCCATTGTTCAGGAAAAAGTACGCTTGATCCTCGGATATTGGCTCTAAACCTGGCCATAAAAAACTAGTGGGGTTAGACCCCAAATAGCAAGTACCATAAAGGAAGCACGGATGCAAAAATAAAACCAGGTTATGAAATAGATACATACATATATATAGTTCTATCTCGTAGTTTCAGTTTATAGCCTATCATGACACAACAATCTAACCCTACAACCAAACAAGGACAAGGGTTAAACCATCGCACCATGATAGTCCATGTCCCTAGACTATTTGACAGTAGATACAATACATAAACACGCTCAGTTACATAATCGGCCAATCACTTGTACGGCTTACTAGATAGAGTCTGGGTTAACCCAGAGATATTATGCATATAGAAATTCTCATATTGAACCCGGTACTAGCATGGTTAGTCGAGCCATAAATTACCGCATAGCACATAGTAGTATGCACCGGTCCCTCGTAAGGCCACCATGCTAAGATCGCATAGAACACATAGTATCATATAATAGTCGAATATTGCCATCCACTAATGAGAATTTAGACAATATCCATAGGGGCTAGCCTGCACACCCCAATTCAGATGACTGGAGGTGGCTAGTTAGGCACGATCTCAAAATTCCATTCCCTTCCAATGCTCTACAAGTTTAGTTACCTAGTTAACCCTAATGTTAATTGGAATCTCATGGCAAGGTCACATGGTATTCCCCTTATATAATGTACCATAGTACGACCACGGTAGATACGAATATATTTTGTTACTTGATAGTTCAGTTTGGATTCACCCCAGCGTGATGCAACAATCAACAGATTCTAACCACGCTTGGTCATTGACTAACCCTTATGTCAATGCTGGAGATTGAGTCATATCGCATGTCACGTAGCGCATAGGTATACCGCAGTATAAATATATAATATAATCGCCGAGGAACACTTAGCACATAGGAACACATAGTAAGTGTATCAACACGGATACAAGTGGTCGGGTCATGATGCATAGATGGGTCTAATACTTTTGTGGTCATCAAAGTCACACATACAACTCATAAAGTCCAAAGGAACATTCAACCAAAACTAGTCCAATAAAACGTGTGCAAAGGGCCGCATGCGCGCTGAAAGATCAAGGCCGCATGGGAATCAGCTGCCGCATAAGATCAGTTGTCGCATAGAGTAGCATGTCGCATAGAGTCAGTTGTCGCATAGGATCAGTTACCGCATAGGATCAACTGCCGCATAGAGTAAGTCAAAGTTTACTCTTCGGTTAATCATGCAGAAATAACGATTAATAAATACGTGTCAGAAAAGTGATTGATGTGACAAGCCAAAAAGTGTATCAGAAAGAAAAGATAAAACCATAGAAAGATGTGCCACAGTTTTAGAGTCATGCGTCCAAGGATGGTGGCCGCATACTCTGCTTGTCGTATAAGTGTCAGTGTCGCATAGAGTTTGATGGCAATCATGGTGGCCGCATGGAGTGTCGATGTCGCATGGAGTATTTGGACTTAGCAAAATTTTTATTCGTTCAGCAAGTGAACACAAGTGTTCCAGGACACTTGTGTGATGGCAGTCATGCATCCAACAAGATGGACTCATGCTGGTCAATATGCGGTAAGAGCTCTGGCCGCATAATCCTCTCGGGCCGTATAGCACTCTCAGCTGCATAGCTCGCTGGCTGCATAAAGACTTCGTCTTCTCCAACGGCAGGTTCGGCCATGGCGGAAAAGCTCCAAAATTTAAAATTTATTTTCTTCATAAAAACTACTTTTTAACTCCGAATTGAGTGAACCAAAAGCTAAAACGTATTTCAGGAACGGGGGGTAATAGTAGTTGTATCCTCGAGTCCAGGCCGGAACATGCAGGTACGACTCATATTTCTTTCTTTCATCTTGTATTTTAGTAGCGGGTGGTTTGAATCTTAGGCAGTTTAATAAGGATTTAAATTACCAAATTTTCGTACAAAGCATAAAAGTTTTGCAAAATTCTACCAAAAGCACAAAGTTTTCCAAATTAAAAAAAGTACAAGAATGCCCTTCGGAGGGACGTTCTCTTAAAAATATATAAAACGTCTTTCGAAAAGGCATATTTCTTTGACTTAAAACCTATTTCCCTAGCACTGTTAATGTCTGACCCATACCCGGATAGTTGGACACGAGTACATAGGTATGTCCAGCCTATGTTGCACTGTCGGCGGTAGAACGCTGTCTAATACCTCACAAATATATAATCACAGTCCATGCAATAATATCTCAACTCCACTAAGGGAGAAATATGTTATAATCAATAAGAATACTCAATCACATAATCTAAGAAAGATAAGCACGATATGATAAACGAAGTGAAAGAAGTCACAAGTCTAAACAGATTAAGACATAATATCCAAAGTCTAAAATCCCAAATAAAATCCTAGTAATCTCAAATAGTCTCTGGAGACAAATCCGGTATCAAAATAGTAAAGTACTAGCTAACTAACTAAGAAGCCTGTAGCTAGGTATACTTGGCTTAGAGATGGAATGAGTACAAGCACTGAAAGCATTTCCAATATGTAAACCCTCTCGACCAAAATTTAGGTATACTTGGCTTAAAGAGAGATTATGGTTAGTTTAGAGTCATTTAGAATTAGAAACATGGTATTTTAAATAACTGTACAATTTTTATATCACTTGGTGCACCTTAATGTTGCTTCGATATTTGGAACACTACCCTAGATTGTGCCTGCAAATAAATTTTACACCATTGACCTAGACGTGTCAGCCTTCCATTCCGACCTTTGTGTCACTCACAAATACCCTTTCGTATACTTTATTTTAATCGCACAACAATCGTCAAACAATATCTAATTTTAACCCTAAACTTTGTAGCTATGTCCGTTCCAATCAAAATTTGAGAAGCAAATTTGACCCATTTCTTAAAACCCAATATATGACGAAAATCTATTCCGAGTCTACTACATCCATGATACTTGTGTCCCACCCAATTTAAATCATATACACTTCAAATTTATTAAAGAACACCAACGACACATTTTTTATTTTTTTGGGGCAACAGACTCAACCTAATCCAAAATTAGACCAAACATCAACCCAAACCCACACTCACAACCTCATAGTTCATACAAAACACCACACACCATTTTCCCCTACTATAACTCACCAAACATAGAATTTTTCCACATCCAATCCAATTTTCCTTTCTTGTGAAAGTCCTAAACTATTGGAGACCATTATATAAATAACTAACCATATGTCTACCTCCTATTGGTTGGAGCAAATGGAGAACAATCTATTTTGGAAGAGCATGACCGGTTATATGCATCGTCTGTTATTTTTACATGGTACTATTCAACCTACTTTAAATCCTCACCCTCTATTCAAACTCCCACACATCTCCACCACGCATTCCTTCATGACAACACTCACACCCTCCTTGGAAACCTAGTCGGTCCTAATTCCAATGCCAATACTACCGCCGCCAACTCCAAATCGCGAGTCAAATAAATTTTCTCGTGATCTCGAAGCTGCCGTGATGCATAAGCTATCACTCTTCCGTGTTGCATCAATACACACCCAAGTCCTTTGCCTGGAGCATCGTAATACATTTTAAACCCTCCAGAACCTACTGGAAGCATGAAAATCGAAGCTGAAATTAATCTCTTCTTCAATTCTTCAAATAATGTCTGGCACTCTGCTGACCAGTCAAACTTAGCCTCCTTGCACGTTAATCGAGTCTGCGGTGCTAAAATTCTTACAAAGTATGCTACGAACCTTCTGTAGTATCCTGCCAATTTCAGGAAACTATATACCAAAGCTACTTTCTTAAGAACTGGCCAACTCTCTATGGCCTCAACCTTCTTCGGATCTACTGCGACTCCTGCTCCAAAGATGATGTGACCTAAGAATGACACATAATCCAACCAAAACTCATACTTGCTGAGCTTTGCTTATAACTAGTGTTCTCTAAGAATCTGTAAGACTTTTCGAAGATGCCCCTTATGTTCCTCTTCGCTACTGGAATAAACAAGAATATCGTCTATAAAAACCACCACAAACTGATCTAGGTATGGCATGAAAATACGGTTCATCAAATTCATAAATATGGCTGGAGCATTAGTCAGTCCGAATGGCATAACTAAGAATTTATAATGTCCATATTGTGATCTAAATGCTGTCTTGGGTATATCTTGCTCCCAAACTCTTACTTGATGATACCCTGATCGAAGATTAATCTTGGAGAAAACCTTGGCTTTACTCAGCTGATCAAATAAATCATCGATCATTGGTAATGGATACTTGTTCTTCACTGTTACAGCGTTCAACTGTCTGTAGTTGATACATAACTGTGATGACCCATCCTTCTTTTTCACTAGAACCACTGGCGCTCCCCAAGGTGATCTACTGGCTCGAATAAACTTCTTTGATTTCAGTTCCTCTATATGTTGGTACAGTATGTCTAGCTCTGATAGTGCCATTTGGTAAACTTTACAAGATATTGGCCCTGCCCAAGGATCAATTTTATACAAAACTCACCATCTCTTACTGGGGGTAACCCTGGTGGTTCTTTCAGGAAGACGTCTAAGAACTCCTTAACTATCTCAGGGAGTTATTTTTCTGCTAACACTGTCGCTGCGATCCTCTCTTTATGTTGGTCTTCCATAGATCTGTCGAAGGTGAAACCTCCCATGCCCAAGTACTAAATAATATCTTACCTTTATGGGAATCTATCATAGCATGACTGTCTCTCAGCCAGTCCATGCCTAAGATAATGTCAAAGTTATCCAAGGGAACTCAATCAACCATGCTGGTAGTGAACGCCCGCACACTACGATTAGACACACTATATATATTCTACTAACTCCTACGAGTCCTTACCAGTGAGTATATTCAACCTCTCTGGAAATGCCTCAAACTCCAATCCAATACGTATCATTAATCATGCAGATATAAATGAATAAGATGTGCCCGAATCAAACAATGCTACAGCAGGAAAGGATGCGACAGAAATATTACCTGCCACCATGTCGCTCAATGCTAAAGCCTCATCCAAAGACAAAGTAAATGCCTGCCCTTGGCCCTATTGTGCTCCTCGCTGCTGTCTCCCTTGGTGACACTGTTGTGGCCTCTGCTGGCCCTGCTGCTGGTTCTGCTGCTATTGGTACATCTCAGCTTGCGACAGTAACGAACGCTGAGCTAATGGCCTTACTGCTATTGTTGGCCCTCTCTGCTGGACATACCCTGGTGCTGGCTGTGCTGGCTGTGCTGGTAACTATTGGACTGGCCCTCCTGACCTCTGCATCATCGGGCAATTGGCAATTCGGTGATCTGGACTGCCATATATTATACACAACCCATTGGCTATCCTATATACATCTTTAATATGGCCTCCCTTGCCATAGTAAATGCAACCCACCGGTGGTCCCTGGCATTGTTGATGCTGTTGTTGTCTCGGTTGCTGCCGAGCTGGTACTGTCACCGTCGAAACTGCCATCCCCTTCGGCGCTGAATCATTAATGCGAACACCAAGTGATGGTGCTGACGTCCGAGGTACTCCTCTACCTCCTCCTTCACTCTGAGTATGAGACCTCTTTTGGCCTCCTGTCCTTGCCGATAACCTTTGCATGGTAAGCTCGTGCCTCCAAGCTACTAGCAGTACCTCTTCATAAGTCTGGTAGTTGTGCCCCTCTACTAGTTATAAAATCTCCAGATAAAGTCCTTGCTAGAACCTTATTGCTCTATCCGACTCCGTAGTCACCATAGTTGGAGCGAATCTACTCAGCCTGTAAAACTCGGTTGCATATCCATCCACAGTTCTACCGGCCTGCTTGAGACAGATAAATCTTTGTTGGAGCTCATACTGCGCTATGACTCTAAAATATTTAGCCCTGAATCGAGCCCTAAAACTATCCCAAGATATGGGGTGCCTCAAGCCAACCTCTACTGACGCCCACCAGTCACGGGCAAAGTCTTGAAGCTGCTATCAAACTTGATCAACTTGTTCATCAGCCGAATCCCTTGCTGGTGCCATAATGACCTCAATATCCTGTAACTAGGCATCTACTGTGATGGCATCCTCCGTGCTATCGAAGTACCTTGGATTAAGTTGGCAAAATCTAACTGATGCCCCCGAATCAGTCCTTTCTCCTTTTTTAGGGCCGTCTGCAAACCCTGACTCAACAAGATATTCAGTTTTTGCTGTTGAAACTACTGATGTTGTTGCACCACCATCTGGTGTTGTTGTGTAGACATCATTCCCCGGAGGATCTCCAACAATGTTGGGATATCAAGTACCACTGGTACTGCTGGTACTGCTTGGGGTATAGGTATTTCAGGGGCTGGTTGCTTGATATGTCCAACTTCTGGTTCTACTACACTAGCTTGTTCAATTTCTGGCTCTATTCGAATTTGACTCTGAACATGTGCTACCTCCCGTTGTTGCTCAGGGGAACCCTCTCCTGCCATGCCTGCCGCTCCAGTAACTAATGAAGCCCTAAAAAAGGACAATAACCATCAAGAATAGGACGGGAAGGATCAAGTAGGCAAGCAGTTTAACAGTTCAAGAGGTGGTATCGAGGAAGATGAAGCAAGATATCTAGGGGACAAATTTTGATTAAGACTCCTATGACCATAACACCCCACAAGTCTGAAAATACAGACCTGCATAGGCTACCACTAAAACCTTGTCACGCCTCAGTACTAAAATAAGGAGACCGATATGGCCAACTCCTCTGTACAAGGTATATAACGTCGTACAACGGTCACGACTGTAACTAGATAAGGGGGTACATACAACAAGCAAGTCACTTAGGGTCACATAGAACATCTATTGTCTCAATCAGTCAAATAAGAATAGTAAACATAGAACATATATGACAAGGAAGTAAGACGTCTCGAACGTTCTGCCACAACATTCAAGAAACCAGCTATGCAAAAATGAGAAGGCTGGCAGAGTAACAAGAGTATATGACCATGATCAGCTGCATTCTGATTAATTATAATCATATAGGGAACTAAATATCCAGATTCACGACTAACAAGTGCTGGTGGCTAAACGCCCAAAATGAGTAAAATATAAAATGAGCAAAGAAGAAGATACCTACTCGTTTCCCTTAGTGGCCATCCGCCTGGTACGCGCCCTTGTTCAAGAGGAAGTACGCTTGATCCTCGGGTGCTGGCTCTAAACCTGGCCATGCAAAACTAGTGGGGTTAGACCCTAAATAGTAAGTACCATAATGGAAGCACGAATGTAAAAATAAAACCAGGTTATAAAATAGATACATATATATAGTTCTGTCTCGTAGTTTCAGTTTATAGCCTATTATGACACAACAATCTAACCCTACAACCAAACAAGGATAAGGGTTAAACCATCGCACCATGATAGTCCATGTCCCTAGATTATTTGACAGTAGAGACAATACATAAAACGCTTAGTTACATAATCGGCCAATCACTTGTACGGTTTACTAGATGGAGTTTGGGTTAACCCAGAGATATTATGCATATAGACATTCTCAGATTGAACCAAGTACTAGCGAGGTTAACCGAGCCACAAATTGCCGCATAGCATATAATAGTATGTACCGGTCCTCGTAAGGCTACCGTGCTAATATCGCATAGAACAAATAGTATCATATAATAGTCGAATATTGTCATCCACTAATGAGGATTTAGACAATATCCATGGGGACTAGCCTGCACACCCTAATTCAGATGACTGAAGGTGGCTAGTTAGGCACGATCTCGAAATTCTATTCCCTCCTAATGCTCTATGAGTTTAGTTGCCTAGTTAACCCTAAAGTTGATTGGAATCTCATAGAATGGTCACATGGTATTCCCCTTATATGATGTACCATAGTACGACCACGCTAGATACAAATATACTTTGTTACTTGATGGTTCAATTTGGATTCACCCCAGCGTGATACAATAATCAACAGATCCTAACCACGTTTGGTCATTGACTAACCCTTATGTCCATGCTGGAGATTGAGTCATATCGTATGTCACGTAGCACATAGGTACACCACAGTGTAAACATGTAATATAATCGCGGAGGAATATTTAACACGTAGGAACATATAGCATGTAGTAAGTGTATCAGCACGAATATAAGTGGTCGGGTTATGACGTATAGATGTGTCTAATACTTTTGTGGTCATCAAAGTCACACATATAACTCATAAAGTCTAAAGGAATATTCAACCAAAACTAGTCCAATAAAACGTATGCAAGGGGCCGTACGCGCGCAGAAGGATCAAGGCCGTATGGGAATCAGCTGCCGCATAAGATCAGTTGCCGCATATAGTAGGATATCGCATAGAGTCAATTGTCGCATAGGATCAGTTACCACATAGGATCAGCTGCCGCATAGAGTAAGTCAAAGTTTACTCCTTGGTTAATCGTGCAGAAATAATGGTTAATAATACGTATCAGGAACATGATTGATGTGACAAGCCAAAAAGTGTATTAGAAAGAAAAGACAAAATCATAGAAAGATGTGCCACAGTTTCAGAGTCATGTGTCCAAGGATGGTGGCCGTATACTTCGCTTGCCGCATAAGTGTCGGTATCTCATGGAGTTTGATGGCAGTCATGGTGGCCGCATGGAGTGTCGATATCGCATTGAGTATTTGGACTTAGGAAAAATTTTATTCGTTCAGCGAGTAAACACAAGTGCTCAAAGATACTTGTGTGATGGCAGTCATGCGTCCAACAAGATGGACTCATTCTGGTCAATATACGGCAAGAGCTCTGGCCGCATAATCCTTTCGGACCGCATAGCACTCTTAGCCGCATAGCTCGCTGGCCGCATAAAGACTTCGTCTTCTCCAACGGCAGGTTCGGCCCTGGCAGAAAAGCTCCAAAATTTGAAATTTTTATTTTTCATAAAAACTACTTTTTAACTCCGAATTGAGTGAACCAAAAGCTAAAACGTATTTCGGGAATGGGGAGTGACAGTAGTTGTATCCTCGAGCCCAGGCCGGAACATGCAGGTACGACTCATCCTTTTTTTCATCTTGTGTTTTCAAGTTTTGATAAGTAGCGGGTGGTTCGAAGCTTAGGCAGTTTAACAAGGATTTAAATTACCAAATTTTCGTACAAAGCATAAAAGTTTTACAAGATTCCACCGAAAGCACAAAGTCTTCCAAATTAAAAAAGTACAAGAATGCCCTTCGAAAGGACGTTCTCTTAAGAAAATATATATCTTTCGAAAAGACATATTTGTTTGACTTAAAACATATTTCCCTAGCACCGTTAATGTCTGACCCGTAACCGGATAGTTGGGCACGAGTACATGGGTACGTCCAGCCTACGTCGTAGTGTCGACGGTAGAACGCTGTCTAATAGCTCACAAATATATAATCACAATCCAAGCAATAATATCTCAACTCCACTAAGGGAGAAACATGTTATAATTAATAATAATACTCAATCACATAATCTAAGAAAGATAAGCACAATATGATAAATGAAGTGAAAGAAGTCACAAGTCTAAACAGATCAAGACATAATATCCAAAGTCTGAAATCCTAAATAAAATCCAAGTAATCTCAAATAGTCTCCGGAGACAAATCCGGTATCAAAATAGTTAAGTACTAGCTAACTAACTAAGAAGTCTGTAGATGGTTCTCTTCCGCAACTACTCCATGCTCCTCCTGAGCAACAATATCAATCTCAGCACACTCAACCTCTTGGGGTCCATAGTAAGTGGGATATCAGTCCTCCAAGCAATCTCCTAAAAATGTTATCCAGTCGGAAGAGAATGAGTACAAGTATTGAAAGCAGTTCTAATATATAAACCCTCTCGACCAAAATTTAGGTATACTTGGCTTAAAGAGAGATTATGGTTAGTTTAGAGTCATTTAGAATTAGAAACATAGTACTTTAAATAACTGTATAATTTTTATATCACTTGGTGCACCTTAATGTTGCTTCGATATTTGGAACACTACCCTTGATTGTGCCTTCAAATAAATTTTACACCATTGACCTAGACGTGTCAGCCTTCCATTCTGACCTTTGTGTCACTCACAAATACCCTCTATTATGCTTTATTTTAATCGCACAACAATCGTCAAACAATATCTAATTTTAAATCTAAACTTTGTAGCTATGTCCGTTCCAATCAAAATTTGAGACACAACTTTGACCCATTTCTTGAAACCCAATATATGATGGAAATTTATTCCGAGTCTACTACATCCATAATACTTTTGTCCCACCCAATTTAAATTCTATACACTTCAAATTTGTTAAAGAACACCAACGACATAATTTCTATTTATTTTGGGACAACCGACTCAACCTAACCCAAAACTCGACCAAACACCAACCCAAACCCACACTCACAATCTCATGTTCATACAAAATACCACACACTATTTTCCCCTACTACAACTCACCAAATATGGAATTTTTCCACATCTAATCCAATTTTCCTTCCTTGTGCAAGTCCTAAACTATTGGGGATCGTTGTGCAAATAAATAGCCATGTGTCTACCTCATATAGGTTGGAGCAAATGGAGAACACTCCATTTTAAAGGAGCATGAACGGTCATGTGCATCCTCTCTCATTTTTACATGGTACTATTCAACCTACTTTAAATCCCCACCCTCTATTCAAACTCCCACACATCTCCACCATGCATTCCTTCATGACAACACTCACACCCTCCTTGCAAACCTAGCCAGTCCTAATTCCAATGCCCCTCCCTCTTTATTAAATATAACACTCTCTCACTCCTTCATTCATACATATCTCTCCCCCTTTCAAGCTCAGTCGAACACTCCACTCCCTCCATTTCAATCTGAATCACCACCCATTTACCTCTATCTCCTTCACCATCAGCCACCGCCCCCTCTTCTCCTCCACACAACCTGGCCTCCTCCTCTTCCCTTCCACCTCCGACCGATACCATCACCACCACCTCCACCCCTTCCATTAAGCCCGAAGCCATCACCACCACCATCATTCCACACGACCCGACCTCATCCTTTCCACTCCTTACCTCCCTAGCCGACAACAACGACCACCTCCATCTCCTTCCTCCTTTCTCTTTATGACTGCCACTACTGCCTCTACTTTGCTGCTGCCATCTCGAGTGGATGCTACCGTTGATAGCTATTGCTACTATCCTTGTTACTGTTGCTGTTCTTGTTGCTGCCACTGGTGCAGTTTTCTCTTCCCTTTTCAGTCGAGAGCACCTCCACCGAGCTCCACCATCAAGCGCCTGAACCATCTGAGGAAACAGTCCCAACCGAGCATTCCCTTCCCCATTCGAGTTGTTCTTGGTAACTCCTTCAACTCCTCCTCCTTCATCTTGTTCTTCTCTTCATAGGTATACATTAACTTGATCTTCTTCTTCTTCATAATATATATTATGTGTGATCTCCATCTTCGTGCTCTTTATTTTCTTCTTGAATGTTGATTGGAAAATATATATCTATACTTGTACTAATGTTAATAACCTCTTGCCATGTTGAACCTAGTCCAAACACCTATTTAACACCTTGTTCATTAATTTCCATAATTTAGGGTCATATTTTAGAGTGTTATATATATGTACTAGGCTTAATTGAGTTAGGTTGAGGTCCTAATGCAAGTGCAAGTTTGCCATGTCGTAAAACCCTTCTTAATACCTTTAACCTTGCTAATAGTGTCATTAATATTAATTTTTAGAATTTAGGGTTGTAAGTTAGGGTGTTGAGTACATTATTGGGGCTTGAGAAGTGCATGTTTGATTGAGTTCATGCCATGGATAGAGTAACCTACATATTTGGGTAGCTAAGGGAATATGTAGAAGTTTATGGATAGTTCAAGGAGACTTATCTTATATATAAACATGTGGTGGCTATATGTTAGTGGTAGAACTAAACCTACTGTCAACACCCCTAGGCTTTGATTACGTGAATGAAGTGGAATGAGGAAGAATATTAGTAAATAGTTGAGCTAGTTTGACTCTTAGTGAATACCAATATTGGTGACATATTTTATGTTTGGAAACCCTACTATAATATTGCGTAGATTGTACTCTTGTATGTGTTTAGCGTATCTTAGCACAATGACAAATTATAATTATATTATATTGTATATAGGCTTGTTGGATCGTTCGGACGAGGCTTCGGGAGCAGGACTTTGGCATTCGCAGCTTGAGGATTCAGGCAAGGATACCTTGCCTTATGTACTATTTAATTCAAGTTATTATATATTGCATGAGTTGTTGCTTTAATTATTATATCAAACTGTGTGTGTCCGAGAATGACTCGAGTGTAGTCGACGAATGCGTCGTTGAGTAGTGTAGCGACTTAGACTAGCAGACTCACCTAATATTTGTGGAGGTATTCTAATATCACCCAAGACCTTGTCACACATTACTCACGTCACGATGTTAAACTCATGTTGGGATGCGAGTTGGCGTATCCGACTAACTATCGGTGCGTGTGACGCATCACTGTTTAGTGCATAGTCAGGATAGCTCTAGTTACTTGTGACATGGCATACTAGTTACGGAGAATCCATGTCGGCATCACGATATGTACATTTGCATTGGGTGGGGAGGACAACTGGTAGACGTATAGGACACACAAATTGGTAAACCGTAGTCTCTGAGGGAACTACGGCATTGATGACCTTGATGATTATTTACATGCATATACTCATGACGTTATATATATATATATATATATATATATATATATATATATATATATATATGTTGTCGGCGTATCACACTATGGTCGCTAGCCGGGAGTTATGTTGGTCGTGATATATGTAGCATATATATATATATGGCCACTGGCCTTGAGCTATGCCAAATCCTATTTAGCCAACACCTACCCATACGTGTCAAGGTTGTCCTCAGATTGCATTCACTTAGATAGTTAGTTCACCCCCATTTACTTATTCAATATTTATATTCGATATATATTTTGGTATCTTGGTACATCCCTCTGAGGACCTGGTTCCCTTCCAGATCTTGACGAGGCTTACTACCCGACCGTGTATGAGCTCGGACAGAAGATGAGGTACGCAGCCAAGGAGGAGCTCGAGGTATTTCCTTCGGAGTTTTTCTGATCACTGATAGGCCTTCCGCCTAGGAATGGAGCATCTTTATCTAGTTAGCCGATGTTCTGGTCTACTTATCTTATCTGCCTTTCTGTACTCTCATTTCAGTATTGTATTCAGTGGGCTTGTCCCTATCAGACTTATTTAGGTTGTATTATGATATTTTAGACTCTGCACTTTATTTTAATATTTATTCCCGCATTTCTTACTTATATATTATGTGGATGAGATTAGATATTTACCAGCTACATGCTTAGTATTTGTTGTGGACTTAGTCTATTATACAGCATAGTATACCTAGATAAGGCCATTAAATTGGGAACCTAATATAGTTTGTATCAGCTGGCCTAGTTGCATACCGGTTCTATTATATTTTGGGACTGGGATGTGACATGATTTTAATGGCGGCCTATGCAGGTCTTTATTATCGCTTGTGGTATGTATCATGCCCATCGAGCCTGCTATAGGATAATTTTTTTTAGGTCTCATCCACTTTGACTACTGTCTTTGAACCTCCTTCGTATTTAACTACTTGAATATTTGCATCATATTTGTTTATTTTCGTACTCTTTTAATGTAGTTCTATTTCATGTAGAGAGATAAACTTGTATATTGGACGCGAGGCATACTGTGTCATTGTGCCATCCGATACCACGCAGAGAGAGGATAAATCCCTAGGACCACCTGGAGATCAGCCACCACCACAGGTTCCAGTAATACCTCAGACCCCATTGATACACTAGCACCAGACTTCGTAGGCTGTTCCGACATAGCAGCATAAGGGTTAGACTTCGCAAGTTATTCCGACAAAGCACCATGAGGACCAGACTTCGGAGACCATGTCGATGCCGTAGCCCGAGGGGCAGACGTATCAACAGGCACCGACAGCGCAGCCGAAGGTTTTGTTGCCACCACCTCAACCCTTTCCACCAGAGATGTCGTATGGGTCATACCCTCAGATGTCGTACGTAGCATTCCCATCTCAAATGCCGTAGTCAGAGGGACAGTCGCAGGTATTCCAATTCTTTCAGGCCATGATACAGACGCAATAGCATCAGTCCGAGGCTATGAGGCAGAGCTTGATGGCAGTTCTGGAGAGGCCACCTACACCAGTACCCGCACCAGTACCAGCACCTACTCAGCCAGTAGGCATGGTTTAGAGGTTTTGTCAGATGGGCACGGGGACCTTTTCGGGCAGCGAGACTGCAGAGGAGATCTCCGACTAGGTCGCCAACACAAAGATTCTACTGGAGGCTTCTTAGATACCTCCAGATCTTTGGATGACCGTGGTGTGGTCCCAGTTGAAAGGAAACGCCCATCACTGGTAGGATTCTACGGAGTGCAGCGTCGATAAGAAGCAGACGTTGGAGCAATTTTTAGAATACTTTAATGCAAAGTACTTCCTGACTACGGTCAGAAAGGCGCTCTACTCTCAGTTCCTGCATCAGGAGTAAGGGGACATGACAGTAGACGTGTATGACACAGAGTTTAGTCGTCTTAGCAGATTTGGTACTGTCCTGATACTAAATAATCTAGTGAAGGTCAGAAAATTCTATCATGGTCTGACTTGCGAGCTACAGAGGTACACTACCGCCCAGGCGAGGATCTCCTACGAGGAGGTTCTAATAGTGGCTAGAATTCAGGAGGTTATTGGCAGGGGATCGTCGAGTCAGAGGCATCCCAGTGTAGCCACACCAGCCAGAGCACAGCCCAGAGCTGGAGGACAGATCCGTCATCCTAGAGTGCAACAGCAGCAGAGAGTTACACCGTATCAGCAGAGAGAGCTTCCGACTTGCTATCACTATGGCAAAAAGGGGCATATCCAGAAGGACTGCCCAAGAAGACTAGGACTGTGCATGATTTATGGCTCAAACCAGCACCAGGGCTCGAGACTGCCCATAACACAGGAATGCAGCACCATAGATAGGACAGAGGCCAGCTGCACCAGTCCAAAGGGTACCATCTTAGGCAGGAGGTCAGTGTCCACCTGCACCCGATAGATTTTAGAGGGGACCACTACTGGTCCCACATGAGGCACAGTTTGATCGGGCCAGATTGCATGCAAGAGGACAGAGGCGAGGTCAGGCCTTAACCAGAAGGGGAAGCTATCACAGGTACCATTTTAGTTGCATCATTACCTGTGATGACATTATTTGATTCTGGTGCTACACTATCATTTGTATCTAGTAGTTTCGTAGGTATGTATAGGGTAGCCACTTCCCCCTTACCTAAGAGTTGGAAGATTTTTACCGGAGGAGGTATCATACCGATTACCAGTACTATTATAATGTGCTTGGTAGTCGTGTGCGATCGGGAGATGAGAGCTCGACTTTTGGTATTCCCAATGTCAAACTTTGACATTATGCTGGGGATGGACTGGTTGAACCAGTACCATGCCATACTAGATTTTCGGAGGGGTAGCATCATTTTTAGACTGCCAGATCGACCAGAATTCGAGTTCATGCGGGGGACCATCGAGCAAGGAGTAGGCCAGACAGTTGGAGTTTATATGGCTATGGAGACGACACCCCCACCGATAGTTGTAGTTTGAGGATGTCTTCCCGGAGGAGTTGCTAGGTCTACCGCTAGATAGAGAGGTAGAGTTTACCATTAATTTGGTACCAGGAGCAGCGCCGGTATCTTCAAATATGTACCGATTGGAAAAGAAGGAATTGGATGACCTGAAGCTATAGCTGGAGGAGTTGCAGAGCAAGGGATTTATCCGTTCGAGTGCATCACCCTAGGGAGCACCAGTGTTATTTGTACCAAAGAATGATGGAACATTTTGTATATGCATTGATTACATAGCCCTTAATGCTTGACAATCAAGAATAAGTACCCCTTGCCACGGATTAATGACTTATTTGATCAGTTGACAGGAGCCAGGGTATTCTTGAAGATCGACTTAAGATCGGGATATCATCAAGTGAAGGTAAGGAGAGAAGATATTCCAAAGACGACATTCAGGACTCGTTATGTCCACTACAAGTTCTTGGTGATGCCTTTTGGATTGACGAATACGCCTACTATGTTCATAAACCTGATGAACAGAGTCTTCCATCAATACTTGGACCAGTTCATGGTGGTCTTCATCGACGATATTTTGGTGTATTCAAAGAGCCACGAGGAGCACGGGGAGTACTTGAGGATAGTATTGGAGACACTGAGATGTAAGAGGCTCTATGCCAAATTGAACAAGTACGAGTTCCTCCTAGATTGTGTCTCTTTTCTTGGATACGTCATCTCAGGAGATGGTATTTCAGTAGATCCAGCGAAGATCTCATCAGTAGAGACGTGGCCGACCCCTACCAACATATCAGAGGCGAGAAGTTTCTTAGGACTTTCCAGATATTACCGAAGGTTCATAGAGAACGTTACCAGAATTACAGAGCAGATGAACTGCTCGACCCACAAGGAGAAGGAGTTTATTTGGATAGAGGAGTGTCAGACGGTGTTCGATGTGCTAAAAAAGTATCTGACTACAACACCTATATAGACTATACCTTCTGGACCCGGAGGATTTGTAATCTACAATGATGCATCCGAGAAGGGATTATGATGTGTCTTGATGCATCATGGGAAAGTTGTAGCCTATGCCTCTAGGCAGCTAAGGACATACGAGAAGAACTATCCCACTCATGACTTGGAACTTGCCGTAGTAATTTTTGCCCTGAAGCTTTGGAGGCACTACCTATATAGAGAGCGGGTGGAGATATACACCGATCATAAGAGCCTGAAGTACGTCTATGCTCAGAAGGACCTGAACCTGAGGCAAAAAAGTTGGTTAAAGGTGATGACAGATTTTGAGATCGAGCTATAATACCACCCGGGAAGGCCAACGTGGTAGCTGACGCGTTGAGCAGGAGGCCCATGGCATTCTTTCTGACTACTCAGCAACACCTATTGAGAGATTCAAAGAAGTTGGGTATAGAGGTCATTATGCCCGAAGTAGACGGCCAGTTGTCGAGTCTTCAGGTACAATCGACATTGGTTAAGAGGATCAAGGCTGCTTTGCCGACATATGCCAAATTTTGGCAACTTCGACAAAGGACAGAGGCCGGGATGCAGACTGGATTGCGCATACATGAGGACGGGATATTGAGATGTGAAGATCGTCTATATGTTTCGAATGGAGAGCTTTATCAGGAGCTGATAACGGAGGCGCATAGTTCAACCAACTCTATCCATCTAGGTGGCAAAAAGATGTATAGAGACTTGAGACAATACTACTGGTGGCATGTAATGGAGAGAAAAATAGCCTGCTTTGTAGCAAAGTGCCTGGTGTGTCAGCATGTCAAGGATGAGTATCAGATATCTACGGGGCTACTTTAGCCGCTCCCGATACCTGGGTGAAAATGAAAGCACATCACTATGGACTTCGTTATGAGATTTTTGAGGAGTCCTAGTGGTCGTAATGCTGTATGGGTGATCGTGGACCGACTCACCAAGTCCGCTCACTTTCTACCCTTCAGAGTTGGACAGTCTACAGAGGTCTTTGCAGAGATGTATATGAGAGATTGTGCGACTGCATGGGGTGCCAGTTAGCATAGTGTCTGAAAGAGATACGAGGTTTATATCCTACTTTTGACAAAATATGCAGGAGAGTCTTGGGATCCACCTGAAGTTCAGCATATCTTATCACCCGCAGACAGATGGCCAGTCCGAGTACACCATTTAGATACTGGAGGACATGTTGAGGGCGTGCATACTTGATTTTTGTAGATCATGGAAGGACTATTTGTATTTTGTCGAGTTTTTCTACAATAACAGCTATCAGGCGAGCATTCAGATGGCTCCCTTTGAGGCATTGTATAGCAGGAGGTGTCATTCCCCAGTATGCTGGAGTGATATGGACGAGAGACATATCCTTGGACCAGAGTTGGTTGTTCGTACGGTGGAGAGGGTAAAGCATATCCAAGCACAGGATAGGCAGAAGAAATGGGCAGACGTGCACCGTCAACCTCTGGAGTTCAAGGCTAGAGATCAGGTGTTTCTTAATATCTCACCTACAATAGGGACTATCAGATTTGGAGGCAGAGGGAAGCTGAGTCTGAGGTACATCGGATAATTTGACATGTTGGAGCGCGTCGGAGAGGTTGCCTACATGTTAGCATTACTAAGGTTATTGGAGGGAGTCCACAATGTATTCCATGTATCTCAGTTAAGGAGGTACATGTCAGATCCGAGTTATGTACTTGATCACTCGAAGATCACTGTCGGGCCGAGCTTGTCGTATCAGGAGGAGCCTGTAGAGATTCTGGACAAGAGCAAGAAGGTATTGTGAGGTCAGACTATCCCTCTAGTTTGTGTTGCATATAGGCATCATGCATCGGGCGAGTCGACTTAGGAGCGAGAGGATGATATACGGCAGCATTTTCCCCATCTCTTTGAGGGCCTAGGTATGTTGTATCATTTATTTTCAGTTGATAGTTTATACCATATGTTTGCCTTAATTTTGAGGACAAAATACTCTAAGAAGGGTAGATTATAAACTCTTTCGACCAAAATTTAGGTATACTTGGCTTAGAGAGAGATTAGGGTTAGTTTAGAGTCATTTAGAATTAGAAACATAGTGTTTTAAATAACTGTACAATTTTTATATCACTTGGTGCACCTTACTGTTGCTTCGAAATTTGGAACACTACCCTAGCTTGTGCCTTTAAATAAATTTTATACCCTTGACCTAGACGTGTCAGCCTTCCATTTCGACCTTTGTAGCACTCACAAATACCCTCTCTTATGCTTTATTATAATCGCACCACAATCGTCAAACAATATCTAATTTTAAACCTAAACTTTTTACCTATGTCCGTTCCAATCAAAATTGGAGATACAACTTTGACCTGTTTCTTGCAACCCAATATATAACGATAATCTATTTCGAGTCTACTACGTCCATGATACTTGTGTTCCACCCAATTTAAATCCTATGCACTTCCAATTTATTAAAGAACACCTACAACATCATTTCTATTTATTTTGTGGCAACCAACTCAACCTAACCCAAAACTAGACCAAACACTAACCCAAACTAGACCAAACACTAACCCAAACCCATACTCACACTTTCTTGGTTCATACAAAATATCACACACCATTTTCCCCCACTAAAACATACCAAACATGGAATTTTTCTACATCCAATCCAATTTTTCTTCCTTGTGCAAGTCCTAAACTATTGGAAACTTTTGTGCAAATAACTAGCCATGTGTCCATCTCCTATTGGTTGGAGTAAATGGAGAACACCCTATTTTGAAGGAGCATGACCGGTCATGTGCATCCTCTCTCACTTTATATGGTACTATTCAACCTACTTTAAATCCTCACCCACCATTCAAACTCCCACACATCTCCACCACTCATTCCTTCATGACAACACTCACACCCCCTTTGGAAACCTAGCTGGCCCTAATCCCAATGCCCCTTCCTCTTTATTAAATACAACTCTCTCTTACTCCTTCATTTATACACATCTCTCCTCAAGCTCAGCCGAACACCCCACTCCCTCTATTTCATACCGAACCACCACCCCTTCACCTCCATCTCCTTCACCATCAGCCACAACCCCCTCTTCTCCTCCACACAACCCGACCTCCTCCTCTTTCCTTCCACCTTCGACCGACAACATCACGACCACCTCCTCCCCTTCTATTAAACCCGAAGCCATCACCACCACTATCATCCCATATGGCCCGACCTCATCCTCTCCACTCCTCACCTTTCTAGCCGACAACAACCACAACCTCCATCTCCTTCCTCCATTCTCTTCATGACCGTCATCACTGCCTCCACCTTGCTGCAGCTGCTGCCATCTCGAGTGGATGCTGCCCTTGCTAGCTACTACTGCTGTCCTTGTTGCTGTTGTTGTTCTCGTTGCTGCCACCGGTTCTGTTTTCTCCTTCCCTTTCAGTCAAGAGCACCCCCACCAAGCACCGCCATCAAGCGCCTGAACCAACTAATAAAATAGCCCCAATCGAGCATTCCCTTCCCCCATTCGAGTTGTTCTTGGTAACTCCTTCAACTCCTCCTCCTTCATCTTGTTCTTCTCTTTGTAGGTATACATGAACTTGATCTTCTTCTTCATAATATATATTATGTGTGATCTCCATCTTCGTGTTCTTCATTTTCTTTTTGAAGGTTGATTGGAAAATATATATATCTATACTTGCACTAATGTAAATAACCTCTTGCCATGTTGAACCTATTCCAAACACCTATTTAACACCTTGTTCATTAATTTCCAGAATTTAGGTTCATATTTTAGAGTGTTATATATATGTACTAGGCTTGATTGAGTTAGGTTGAGGTCCTAATGCAAGTGCAAGTTTGCCATGTCGTAAAACCCTTCTTAATACCTTTAACCTTGATAATAGTTTCATTAATATTAATTTTTAGAATTTATGGTTGTAAGTTAGGGTGTTGAGTACATTATTGGGGCTTGAGAAATGCATGTTTGATTGAGTTCATGCCATGGATAGAGTAACCTACATATTTGGGTAGCTAGGGGAATATGGAGAAGTTGTTGATGGATAGTTCAAAGGGACTTATCTTATATATAAACATGTGGTGGTTATATGTTAGTGGTAGAACTAAACCTACTGTCAACACCCCTAGGCTTTGATTATGTGAATGAAGTGGAATGAGGAAGAATATTAGTAAATAGTTGAGCTAGTTTGACTCTTAGTGAATACCAATATTGGTGACATATTTTGTGTTTGGAAACCCTAGTATAATATTTCGTAGGTTGTACTCTTGTACATGCTTAGATTATCTTAGCACAATAATTGATTATTATTATATTATATTGTATATAGGCTTGTTGGATCGTTCGGGTAAGGCTTCGGGAGCATGACCTTGGCATTCGCAGGTTGAGGATTCAGGAAAGGATACCTTGCCTTATGTACTATTTAATTTAAGTTATTATATGTTGCATGAGTTGTTGCTTCAATTATTATATCAAACTATGTGCGTCCTAGAATGACTCGGGTGCAGTCGATGAATGCGTCAATGGGTAGTGTAGCGACTTAGACTAGCAAACTTACCTAATATTTGTAGAGGTATTCTAATATCACCTAAGACCTTGTCACACATTACTTACTTTACGATGTTAAACTTATATTGGAATACGAGTTGGCATATCAGACTAGTTATTGGTTCGTGCGACACGTATCACGGTTTAGTGCATAGTCAGGATAGCTCTAGTTACTTTTGACCTGGCATATTAGTTATGGAGTGTCCATTTCGGCATCACGATATGTACATTTTTATTGAAGGGGAGGACAACTGGTAGGCGTATGGGACACACAAGCTAGTAAACCATAGTCTCCGAGGGAATTATGACAATGATGACCTTGATGATTATTTACATGCAGATACTCATAACGTTCACTGAACGTTAGGGTATATATATATATCTTGTCGGTATATCACACTATGGTCGCTAGCCGGGAGTTATGTCGGTCGTGATATATGTAGCATATATATATATATATGGTCGTTGGCCTTAAGTTATGCTGCATCCTATTTAGCCTATACCTACCCATACATACCAAGGTTGTCCTCATATTGCATTCACTTAGATGGTTAGTTTACCCTATTTACTTATTCAGTATTTATATTCGACATGTATTTTGGTATCTTGTTACGTTCCTCTGGGGACCTGGTTCCCTTCCAGATCTTGATGAGGCTTACTACCCGACCGTATACGGGCTCGGATATGAGACAAGGTACGCGACTGAGGAGGAACTCGAGGTATTCCCTTCAGAGTTTCCCTGATCACTGGTAGTCCTTCTGCCTAGGACTGGAGCATCTTTATCTAGTTAGCCGATGTTCTGGTCTACTTATCTTATCTGCCTTTTTGTACTCTTATTTCAGTATTGTATTCAGTGGGTTTGTCCCCATCAGACTTATTTGGATTGTATTATGATATTTCATACTCTACACTTTATTTCAGTATTTATTCCCGTATTTCTTATTTAGATAATATGTGGATGAGATTAGATATTTACCTGATGTATGCTTAGTATTAGTTGTGGACAGTCCATTATATAGCGTAGTACACCTAGATAAGGCATTTAAATTGGGAACCTAATCTAGTTTATATCAGCTGGCCTAGTTGCGTGCCGGTTCTATTATATTTTGGGACTGGGACATGACACAATACATGGTAGAAGCTATAAAATAGTGAATAGTAATGAAATACATGATGAAAATAGTAAAACTGATATCATGGCATGGAAAGTATTGAAAAATAAGTAAACATGAGCAATATGACATGTATCCACAAGTAATGAGTAAAACATGGAAGAACTATAACTATCTAAGTGTTTTGAAATAGTAGTTTTGATATATGATCGGTTTAGGAAATATACAAGGTCTAATAAGATCCTACTAATCATACGTGAGGTGTATGATTATCTATTCACAAGGTCTATACTACACAAGGTCTAAGAGTGTGATCGCATATCTAACTAGCACTTCTCTACCTCTGATTAGTACAATGGAACTAAACATAACATGTCACGACACATGAGTCATAATGCAAGCTCTAAATACCAGCACCATGATCAAGTTCTAATAGCAGTACAATGCATAAGGTCTATATACCAGTACAATAAATAAGGTCTAATATGAAAGCAATATTTCATGACTAGGAATCCAAGATATACCAATTCGTGTACCATCGTGTCAGAAATCAAGTATAACATCACTAGAAACATGTATCATAGAAGCTATCAAGTAAAGAAAGCTATCAGAGAATGTACTTACCTGTGATCCTGAGATAAAAACACAAGTCAGTGTCCGTACCGGAGTCCAAGTAACATATATTATGAATTTTCAATGTCAATAGGTGACTTGGAATAATAAAAAGATTAACTATCCTTATTTTAGATTTTTAGGTCAATCTAGATCAATAGGGATAAACTAGATAATTATCTATTTTTGGGTTCTCAAATACCTATTTGGTTGGCCTATATATCAATCTAAGCTAGCACCAAGTTATTTCTAGGTATCCTAGTCATACCTTTTATATATATATATATATATATATATATATATATATATATATATATATATATATATATATATATATATATATATATTACCTTAACTATTTACCTAGTATCATAACCCAATACCTTGGCCACTACCCAACACCCAAGTATCTTGACACCAATACCTTAATACTTTTAGCCACTAACTCAATACCTTATCCAATGTCTTAGTATCTTGACACATGAACCAACTTACCTATTGGTATACCCCATACCAAGATACTACTCATTATCTATTTATAATACTTGATACCAACTAGGATACTCTCACACAAACCCCAAATGCTTACCCTTACCTATTGGTACTTGAGTATCACATAGATACTACACTTACCTCACTTGAACCTACCCACATACCTCACTTGAACCTACCCACACTCACTAACACACTTATCTACACTTGGACACACACACACACACACACACACACACACACACATCCACTCTTACAAATCACTCAAGGACACTCATTTAACGACACACACTGCACTTACCTACACAGACCCATATACCCCTCACCTAGTTGCCTATTACTGATGTTGTGGGACTTATATGCAGCAAATTGCTAATTTTCCTGCTACTGTGCAGGAAACAGTAATACTTGCTATTGCTGATACAGTAATTGTAGCAAGCATGCTGCCATACTGAGACTACTATTGTGCGCCTACTTCTTGCTGCAAATGCAGTAAGCTAAGCTACTTTCCAGGCTTCCAAAAACTGCTACTGAACCAGCAGGTCACCCCCGCTCTATGTTGCACTGTAGACCACACTCACATCTCCCCCTCTGCACTCATGAACACTTGTAATACCTACGCTCTCATGCACTAATGCACACACAACTATTCCCCCCTTCTACACACATAAACACAAATACACACCAACACACTCTCATGTACCAACACCAATGCCAATTGGTACCAAAATCACATATGGCACCCCCTCCAATCCATGATACCAAAAGAACAACCACTAATACCAAACAAAACACCAATATATATATATATTATTATATATGTGTGTGTGTGTGTGTGTGTGTATATATATATATATATATATATATATATATATATATACACACACACACACATATATATATAATAATGACATGAATTATATAGAATAAGTAGATCTAGTACAATATGTAGAATTTGACACAAAGAGGCTCCAATACACACAAATTACCAAATCTAACCATACGTATCATGATGTATCATGACACGAATACTACATATTCAATTGTGGATACTATAACACAAGCACAAACCAAATTAGACACCAAATTCCTCTTGGGAACAACACGCAAACACTTGGTGGACACAAATTCGTAATTCTACCAAATTGACCATAAAACTCATGGATATACTAGAAAAAGGTTCTCTACTACCTAATTCACCACCAATGTGGTTGGATCTAACTATTGGTAGATTTCTATGGGTTCAAATTATGTTTCTAACATAGAAATTAGAAAAAAAAGAAATTTACCTATTGGGAGTTGTGTCCCAATGAAGCTCCATAAATTTGGATACGGAGAAAATAAATTGGACACGATCCTCCTAGCCTCCTTGTGCTCCAAAGCTCTAGGCTTCCATGGAAAGAAAATTGAGTGGTTGAGAGTGAGAATTGGTTGAAATTATGGGTGGCTTGGGGAAGAAGAAGCATTATTTGGTAGAAAAATAAAATAAAGAATGTTCCATATGGGACCGACCACTAATTTGGGGTTTAGGTGTTTGGTTATTTACAAGTTTGCCCTCCATTCTTTCTAATTTGAATTCTAGATCTAGTGTGAATAAAATCTTTTTGTTATGGAGAAAATCTAATTAGTTATTGAGGGTATCTAACTAAACTAAATAGAATATTCTATCTATGACATTTGAGTACTAATTAATTCTAAACTAACCACTAATTAAATATAACTATGTAATTTAAAATCTTAAGTGAAATAACAAAGATACCCCTAGTACTCCTAATTTTAGGTGGATATAACTCTACCCCCTTAAAATAATTTTGGCCTAGAAATTAAAAGACAGAACAAGCACAAAAGAAAAAAAATATACCTCACGGCTCAAAAAGATAAGTGTATCGCTTGTGCATCTCATCTTCCGTCTTTCAGATAGATTCATCCGGAGAGTGATGCCTCCATGCGATACGAACTAAGAAAATTGTCTGGTTATGCAACACCTTCTCCCTGCGATCCAGAATCTCTACAGGCTACTCTGGAAAACTAAGACTCAGTCCCACCTTAATCTCCAAGTGGTCCAATACATGGCTAGGATATGCCACCTACCGTCTCAGCTGGGATACATGAAATACGTTATACACTACCTCCAATATAGGCAGTAAGTTTATTCGATATGCCACAACATTGATCTTCTCAAGAATATCGAAAGGTCCGATGAACCTTGGACTAAGCTTCCCGTCTCTACCGAAACGAATTATGCCCCGTGTCAGAGAAATCCTCAGGAATACCAAATCACCAACAACGGAACCTTAATACACAACTACAAGCACAAACAATCACAAGAAAAACTATACTTTAAACTCTAACGGTCTCCGGTGGCTATCGGCTCAATGCCTCTGTTTATCCTGTGCCATATGAAGCCTCTCTCTGATCTGCTTTACCTTCTCCGCAGCATCTACAACTATCTCAGGTCCCAACAAAGCTCTCTTACTCACATCGTACCAAGATAATGGAGTACGACATCTTTGACCATATAGAGCCTCAAAAGATAATATTTCGATATTGGCCTGGTAGCTGTTGTTGTATGCAAACTCTACCAAACTGAGATTATCCATCCACGAGCCCCTGAAATCTAAAACACAGGTACGGAGCATATCCTCAAGCGTCTGAATAGTCCTCTCTGTCTGTTCATCCATCTGAGGGTAATAAGCGGTACTAAACTTGAGTACCCAAGCTATTCTACAAACTCCTCCAGAAATATAATATAAATCTGCTATCCTGATCTGAGACTATACTCACTGGAACCCCGTACAACCTGATAATCTGCCTCACATACAACTTAGCAAGTGTCTCCGTAGACAAACCCACTTTAAATGGCAAAAAGTGGGCCGATTTGGTTAACATATCAACGATGACCCAAATTGCATATTTCTTTCCTGGAGAACGTGGAAGTCTGGAAACAAAATCTATATTAATATATTTCCATTTCCATTCCAAAATTGTTAATGGCTGAAGTAACCCTCCGGGCCTCTGCCTTGACCTACTGACACCAAGTATCTAGAAACAAAGTATGTCACCTCTCGCTTCATGCCATACTACCATACGTGCTCTCTCAGATCCTTATATATCTTGTTAGCTCCAGGATGCATAGAATAATGAGAACGATACACTTCCTGCAAAACCTCCTCCCGCATATCACTATTTGGCACACACAACCTAGCTCCGTGCCTCAAAGAACTATCCCCTGCAATGGTGAAATCATCTAGCAATCCTACCAGCACCTGAGCTATGATACTCCTCAGACTCACATCCTAATACCGCGTCTCCTTGATCTTGTCTATCAATCCAAACTGAATATGCATGCCCATCATTTGTGTCACGCCCAAATTCCAAAATACTTAGGATCAGGATACGTAACTATGCCCAGCTGATACATCTAGCTAGGTTCCTAATTTAATGGACCATAACTAGTTGTACGACGCTGTAATATGGAAATGAGTCCACAATCTAAATAACCATGAAGTAGGGTAAATCTATTTCATCCACAAAAACAATAAGAAAGTAAAGTAAATATTGGATAAAGCATAAAGAGTCTGAAATCAAAGATTATGGTGGAGAACAATCCACCTAAGTACAACTAAAATAAAATAAGTCCCGGTGGAGAATAAACCACCCAATATAACTAAAAAGTAATGCAGAAAATATAAAGATAACTAAACTCAACATCTGATAACTAGGTAAAGATGTCCAATCCAAAGCTGAAGATTACCATGATCAGGAAAACTCCTAAGGAAGTATCTCAATGTCCTCGGCAGTAGCAAATTATGTCTCAATTCCTGGCCTACAAACTGTGGGGTATAACTGCTCGTCGAGATCTGGCAAGGCAACCAGGTCCTCAGTGTGACATAACAAGATACAAATGGTACAAGCCTACTATACAATATTAAATATGCATGGAAAGACAGGAATGGAGACAAAAAAAGAAGTACAAGAAAAGAATGCTACAAGAAAATAACTCTACAGATGTGACATGTCATAGAGTATAATATTAATTGTGGCTATCAAATAATTATGTAAATATGATCGCAGTCCGGTGAGGCACTCACAGTCCTAAAATATGTCTCTATCGCAGCCTGGAGAGGCGCTAACGACTGAGTGGTAATAGCCATGTCTAATATAACACTCCCTCTCCTAGGTACTATATGTAGTGAAGTCAAGCAAACAAGGACTTCGTACATAGGTGAACATACAATAGAAGTAATACAAACAATAATAATAAGTGAGACTATATCTAAACAGGTAAAGAAATCAAGAGACCAGATGCCATATAAAAGTACACAAGAGACAGAAATGCATGTAAATATCTATTTATAATTGGCAAGGTATACTTGCCTGGAACACCAAGCTGTTAAAAACCAGCTTCTATCTTCTCGTCAGATCTAACAAGCAAGCCTAAATGTATAATATTAAAATTAGTTTTTGTACACCAACATGTATGATATCACAATTAACACAACATTCTAACTAGGGATCTTAGGGTTGCTAAGTTGTATGTGTTTTAGAGTTAACAACTAATATTCAAATTCTAAATGGGTTTTTATATTAATCCTAGTGTCATCTTGCTAATATATCATAATTATTCATTAAGAAGAAGATAAAGTTTATGAAGAAAAAGTTTAAGAATAAGAATATGGGTTTGAGTAGGAGGAGTTTGAGCACTTACCAAAGTAAAATGGGAAGAAAAAAGAGGATTGCACACCGCTTGCACAAATCTGTCTAAATTTGGATACTTCGACTTGTAGCTACTGTTCGGGCTCCAAACTTTGCTCCAAGTGATGTGGGGCTTTAAAAAGTTAGGGGAAAGGTAGAGGATGAGGATATGATGGTTTTTGAAGGGGTTTTGGTGCTGGAAGTGGTGGCAATAAATTATTGATGTGGTACTATTGCTGGCAGTTTTAGCAGGGTATCTTCAGTTTGTGGGGGATATTTGGGGGAGTTGTGGGATGATTTAGGTGCTGAGTTATAAAGAAACTTGCTGAGAAGAGGTAGAGGAAGGATATTTTGGTACTTTAGTGGTAGTTTGGGGGCTCTGGAGGTGGTAAAGTGGCCTGAGAAGGGAATAGACTGAATTTGGATTTAGCCTGGACATATCTGGTGGCGGGACTGTTTTAAGGAAGTTAGAGTAACTTTTGATGGAAATTTTATGAAGAGAAAGAATTGATGACAGGGGAAGAAGAAGTATATAAAATTTAATAGAAAGATACTTAGTGTGGAGGGAGTTGTGGCCGAACTGGTGGAGACTAGCTGAATTTGGATTCAGCCTGAGTAGGGTTTGATGGATGGAAGTGTGGAGGGAGATGGAGAAGGATTTTGGAGATGGTTTACAAAGAGAAAATATTGGGGAGAGGGTTAGGATGAAATATTGTTCAGGTGGTTTGAATAGGGGAGGTAAAGAGAGGGGGCTTATGGCCAGCCTAGTAGGGAGGGACAATGCTTGGGTGTTACAAACTCCTAGTAGGGAGTGAAAGAGTTTAGGGGTTACAAACCTTTAGTTGCCTGAATATATTTCTTTAAATACTAAAAAAATAATGTATTGGTATGAGAAAAAATAATGTTTGGTTTTTGGGGTGATAGGTGAGTGTTTGGTGTTTAGGGTTGAGTCATATTGGTACAAATGGTTCAATTTGGTCTAGTTTGGTCTAGTCAAAGTGTCATGAATTGATAGCTATTTAATTAGCATGTAAAACTAATATTTTTTGTGAACCAAAGGATTATGTTAGGGTAGTCCCAATGTAGGATAGTGTCAGACATTTGGTTGTAAAAATCTGGTCAGTGTGGTGTATCAGAAATTCAGACTACGATTACCTGGTTGAAAGTTAAGATTTTATGACTCATAAGCATCAAGAATGTTGTGTAGCTAAAAGTAGGATACAAGAGAGTGACACAAATGTCAGAGGGGTAGTCTGGCCTGTCCTGGTCATTATTATAAATTTTACTTTTAGGGTAGCATTAAATGTTAATTCTATTTTCCTAACCTTAATTATTCCTCAAAATAATTCATAATTTATACTAAATTAAATAACTAAATTTCTGGGTGAGGGAGTTTGCAATTTGCATCTCAACCCCAAGAACTCTAACCTAAATTCCCAAACTCTCCAAATATACTAACAAGTGATGGTTCATCATCAGATACATAGCTACTGGATACTTGCTTAAGGCGTCAATAGCTACATTGGCCTTCCCTAGATAATACTGTAAGAAAATATTAAAGTCCTTCATTAGTTCCAGCTATCTACGCTGCCTCATATTTAGATTCTTCTGTGTAAAAATGTACTTCAAGCTCTTGAGGTTAGTAAATATTTTCATACGCTCTCCGTACAAATAATATTTCTACAACTTTAAGTCAAAGATCACCGCTGCCAACTCCAAATAATAAGTTGAGTAATTCTTCTCATGTGGCCGTAACTATTTTGAAGCATTCGCCACCACCTTCTTATTTTGCTCTAGAATACATCCCAAACTCTTCCTTGAAGCATCACTATAAATAGCAAACCCACCCAATCCCAATGGCAATGTCAAGACAGGAGCTATAGTCAACCTCTTTGTCACGCCCCGGTCCCTAAATACGTAGGACTAGGAATACGTAAACATGCCAGCGACGCATTCAACTAGACTTTTGTCCGACTCGAATATGTATAAGTTGTAATATAATGGTCACTATCTAGATAAAATAGTAAATATATTTATGTCTCGATCCACAATGAAACAAGATAAAAGAATGGACAACATATATATCATGGTGTGCGCCCTATTCAATACTTGTCCGAATAGACTAAAAAAAATAGCAAGAGTATACAAAACTAGGTTATAGCAGCGGAGAGTAAACAATGAGAAATAATATAAATACGGAAGAATATGATAAATCTATCAACTACATATACCTAAATCCTGGAGAAACAATCATCCACCAATATACTCCACCAACTCAGCTCAGCAATAACCTGGGGACAAAATCCGGATCCAGGTCCCTAGAGGACATAGCAAGGTACAAATAAAATATGCCAAAATAAACAGTATATCGCACAAGGTTGCTCAGGGTATCTAACATAACCATCTATGTGAATGCAACTAAAAACACACTCGTCCGCTAGACCACCAATGACTGTAGATCTCAATAGACGACAGTAACTATGAATATGTATATATATGCGACAGACCCCACCAGGGTATCTACAACAACTATGGAGGTCCCAAGTGCAGGCAATGGTAACTATGGTGTAAGTTGTAGCCCAATATCACGAGTCTGTTCTTCCCGTCCCAATGAATCTCATGTCTCATGTCCACAACATGCAAGATCAATCACTAAGTAAGTATCAAGCCAACTGTGTAAATATAATCATATCATCTGTCTTATATTACGAATCTTATCCTAGTACATTTTTGGTCAAGTATGAATCCTTGAATGTCTCAAGTATGGATCTTGTCCATGTAAGTCATGTCAAGTGACCTAAGGTATATCGTACAAGAAATAGCACGAACATATTATCACATCAACAATGCAACTAAACGATACACGACCCCGCTGACGGATGTCAGCACCCGAATATAACTCGGACACTAAGTATCGACTACGGTCCTATTGCCACAAAATGATATAAGCAGTAAATAAAATACAACAAGCACCAGTAAAGAAATACAAGGCAAAAGAGATATGTGAACGATGACAAGGTACACTTCTATGTTTCTGATTGCTGCACAGAATCCTGTCCAACGTTTACGTTCGATGTCCACGTTCGAAGATACTACGGATCCCAAACGTCCTAAAGAATAAATTAAATTAAAAATAACTTGCGCACTATTTTACGTTACACATTAGGTCCATTGGGATTATAGTATATAACTAATCTATTTTTATATAGATCGACAAAATGCCTATGTCGTATAGTCTGTTCCCTCTTATAACCAATACTGCACCTATTAACAATATTTAATAAATAATAAAAATAAATTTAAATTATCAAGGGGTTTATAATCTTCCCATCTTAAAAGAATTTTCCTCGAAATTTAAGATCTTCAATAATTTTTTTTCGTCAAATTCTAAACTCAACAAACAATATAATCATATGGTCAAATCCTTTGTTGCGACTTCATAAAACCCTCAAAAATTAACTTTATCCTCAAAACTTAAATTTAAAATTTAAAAATTAAGTCTTCCAAATTTAACCACTTCAAGATTTAAACTCCTCCAATTTAAATTAAATTAAATTCTCGCTTTTAAAATTATTATTATTCCATTCAATCAAATTTCTTTAAAATCCTCGAAAATTAAATCCATAAGATCCTAAGTCCACAAATTCTCAAAACTTGAATTTATTTCCAATCTTCAATATAAAATTTAAAATATAATTTTAAAATCCATATCTTATAGTCCAAGAACTATAATATTAATCTTCTTAAAATTTTCAAAATTATAAATTAATAACCCAATACTCAAAATTTTAAATCCAATATTCAAAATTCTATTTTCCATATTTAAATTCCAAAAAATTAAACTCTTCTAGATTTAGGCCCTTCAAATTTAAAGAAAAAATATATCTAGTATATCATGACCTTCCCAAAAATATAAAATTTTACTATTACCATATAATACTTTTAAATTTTATCCTCAAAGTCGTCAAATTTAAAAAATTTAACTTCAATTTTCAAGTGTTCTCCTCAATTCCTCAAGTTATGGAATAATTTTTTTCTTTTCGAATTCACAATACCCATAACTTAATCAATTTACCTTTTATAACATCAATAAACCTAGCAATCATAAAGCTATCCAACAAAATAATTCTTATATGGCATATCTAATCCTAGTCAATCTCTTAAGATCAAATCAAATCCTTAAAATTTATAATCTTTAATAAAATATATCTTTATCTTCTTAAAATTTTAAAATTTAATTTAATTTCATCTATTCTTAAAATTTGAATCCAATCACAGACTTTAAGACAATCTCATCTAAAATTTGAATTCCAAAAAAAAATTGTTCCATCAAACTTACTCCTCCATTTTTTTAATTACTAAAACTGTCACGTCCCTGTACCAGAATACGGAGACAGACATGGCCAGCTCTCCAGTACAAGGTATATAACTTTATACGGCGGTCACGATTATAGAAATACATGGAGGGACATACTACAAGCAAGTCACTTAGGGCCACACAGAACATCTATTGTCTCAATCAGCCAAGTAAGGACAGTAAACATAGAACACAGAGAAGGGCCTAAAGGAAACATCATCGCTGGGGTCAGAATAGTATTGATCTCCCCATACGTCCTCGTCATCAATCGTGCATACTCTCTCATGGAGCCATGCTCCAATAATGTGGCAGAGTACAACGCCCTCAAAAGAACATCGGTTCATCCTGGCGATCACTGACTACTTCTCTAAATAGGTGGAAGCCATTCGCTCGCTGAAGTCAAAACAACAAACATGATTAACTTCGTTAAGCATCACGTCATATATCGCTTCGGCTTGTCGCATAGGATCGTCCACGACAATGGTCCACAGTTTGTAAGTCATGTCTTCTATCAGTTTTATGATAAGAACCGAATCCAATATATAGCTTCCACGGCATACAATCCTGCATCAAATGGTCTAGCAAAATCGTTCAACAAAACCATCATCAAGCTCCTCAAGAAATTTGTGTCTTCCAACAAATACGACTGGAACAAGAAGCTGGGTGAATTTCTCTGAGCCTACCGAACAACAGCTCGGACAGCTACTGGGAATACACCATTCTCTTTGGTGTAAGAAAGTGAGACGGTACTTCCACTCGAGGTCCAAATCCCTTCACTACGAGTAGCTCTCTCCAACCAACTAACCACGAACGATAACTACCGTTGACAGTTACAGGAGATGAAAGCGCCCGACGAGAAACAACTCTTAGCTCAACAACGCATAAAGTTGTATCAAGCGCGTCTCTCTGGAGCCTTCAATAAACGGGTAAAATATAGAACGTTTCAAGTGGGTGACCTCGTCTTAACAGTAAGAAGGCCGATGGTTATGACTCACAAGATGGTCGGTAAATTCTAACCTAAATGAGAGGGCCCATTCATTGTTAAAATTGTATTTTCCAACGGCGCATACCGGCTAGCAAAACCCAACGACGACTTGCTCCTGAGGCCTATCAACAACAAGTTCCTCAAAAAGTACTACGTCTAAATTAGAATGGTACTTTTCTATTACCAAACTATATCGTATCTTTCTGGGCGCTGGTTCGTGTCCACCTTACCTCTGTACTATCACTCTAATACATTACTCTGGCGGAGTCTTCCATGTCCATATTACCTCTGAGAAATTTTTTTGGCCTTGACCATCAATCTTCCAACTTATCACCCGTACCTGATCCAAAGTACGCTAGCGGTGATAAGTCCATAAAAACTGCTACGTCCATATTACCTTTGGCAGGGCTTATCTCAAACCTATTACTTGCATTAACGTACACAAAAGGTAGTGGGTCCATAAAATCTATCACGTCCACATTACCTCTGATAGGCTTTGTTTTGAATCTATTACTCGTACCCCAAAGTGCGCAAAAGGGTAATAGGTCCACCAAAATCCTCCAGCGGGATATCCTTAAAATCCACAAAACCTATCACGTCCATATTACCTCTGATAGGGTTTGTTTTAAATCTATTACTTGCACCTTAAAGTGCACAGAAGGGTAATAGGTCCACCAAAATTCCCCAGCGTGATGTCCTTAAAATCTACAAAACCTATCACGTCCATATTACCCCTGATAGGGTTTTTTTCGAATCTATTACTTGCACCCCAAAGTGCACAAAAGGGTAATAGGTCCACCAAAATCCTCCAACAAAATATCCTTAGTCTGGCGCTCTTTATCACTGCATCGCGAATGCGATTACTCGGAGGGCCGACAATGGCACCTGTGAAAGGCATCTTCCAAGGCGCACGCTCAAGGAAGAAGCTGTCAGACCCTGGGGGTAGTTCTTCCTCAGAACCCCTGGGGGTGGCCCAAGCTGGGAGTAGTATCCCCCTGGATGTACGCAACAACCCGACATTCCGAGGAGACAACGATTCTCAAGGAACGGACTCCGAGATCCCAGAGGGTAGCTACTCCCACTAAGACGACACAATCTTTTACGCTGGAGGTAGCATTCCTTCTGATTTTAAGGAAGACACAATGGCTCCTGCCCTCCTTGAAGACTACTCACTATAAGGGTATTAGACAAGGAGCACGACATCCACTGCCCCATCTATTTCTCTTCGTGTGAGGACAATGTACATGGACGAAGATGACCAAGAAGGTCCCAGTGATCGGCAGTGCCTCGAGATGCTCGAAGCCATGATGTACACGATGAGCGCATCATGCAAGCTTTGACCCAGACAATGCTGGAAATCAAGGCAAACATGGCCTCTCAGCCGGCAAGGGCCTCTGCGCAAGCAAACTTGGACCCCAGGACCAATGGTGATTTAAATACGACCGCTCCACCCGCGGGCGGTGATCCTCTCCTACCTGGCTCGTCGGCACCATCGGCAGGAGATAAAGCCAAGCAAGGAAGGAGGTCCGAGAACTTCGGGCTCGCCTAGACTCCATGAGCAATCAGGACTCACTCTGTGATCTCGGGGTGTGGCAACCATACCCGATAGAGCGGAGGTTGATACCAACACTCAAGATTGGAGGCTTTCTTTTATTGACTACACAGTCTATAAAATTCTTCCTAAAAACCCAAAGGAATCTACTTCAATTAGAAGATGCTCCCTCCATTTTTATTACGACACGGAGACCAAAATATTGTACCATCGATCCTACGACGAACTTCTTCTCTGATACTAGTCGAATACAGAGGCAAAACAAGCCCTCCGCAAAGCTCACGATGGTGTATGCGGGGCGCATCAACCCGGTCCAAAGCTACAGGACCGTCTTCGGAGAATAAGCTACTATTGGTCGACGATGGTAGCAGATGCTGTCGATTACACAAAAAAGTGCCAAGCATGCCAATTCCATATGGACTTCATCCACCACCCATCTGAATTCCTACATCCAACAGTAGCATCTTGGCCGTTTAAGACATGGGGAATGGACATCATCGGGCCAATCATTTTGCCTTCATCAAAGGAACATCGGTTTGTCCTGGCGATCACCGACTACTTCTCTAAATGGGCGGAAGCTGTTCCATTTGCTGAAGTCAAGACAGCCAACGTGATTAACTTTGTCAAGCATCATATCATATATCGCTTCGGCTAGTCGCGTAGGATCGTCATGACAATGGCCGCAGTTTGCAAGTCATATATTCTATTAGTTTTATGATAAGAACCAAATCCAAAACATAGCCTCCATGACATACAACCCTGCCACAAACGGTCTGGCGGAAGCGTTCAACAAAACCATTACCAAGAAATTTGTGTCTTCCAATAAATGCGACTGGAACAAGAAGCTGGGTGAATATCTCTGGGCCTACCGAACAACAGTCCGGACAGCTACTAGGAACACGCCATTCTCTCTGGTATACAGAAGTGAGGCAGTACTCTCGCTTGAAATCTAAATCCCTTCACAACGGGTAGCTCTCTCCAACCAACTAACAACGGACGAAAACTACCGCCGACGGTTACAAGAGTTGGAAGCACTCGATGAGAAATAACTCTTAGCCCAACAACGCATAGAGCTGTATCAAGTGCGTCTCTCTGGAGACTTCAACAAATGGGTAAAATAGAGAACGTTTTAAGTGGGTGACCTCGTCCTAACAGTAAGAAGATCGATGGTTATGACTCACAAGATGGCCGATAAATTCTAACCTAAATGGGAGGGCCCGTTCGTTGTAAAAATCGTATTTTCCAATGACACATACCGGCTAGCAAAATCCAACGGCGACTTGCTTATGATGCCTATCAACGAAAAGTTTCTCAAAAAGTACTACATCTAAATTAGACTAATACTCCTCTATTACCAAACTATATCATATCTTCCTTAGCGATGGTTCATGTCTACAAGACCTTTGGACTGTCACTCTAATATACTTCTACGGCGAAGTCTGCCATGTCCATATTACCTCTGAAAAAACTTTTTGGCCTTGACCATCGATCATCACGTCCATATTATCTCTGATATTGATTGTCTTCCAACTTATCACCAGTACCCAATCCAGAGTATGCCCACTGTGTTAAGTCCACAAAAACTGTCACGTTCATATTACCTCTGGCAGGGCTTGTCTCAAACCTATTACTTGCACTAACATGCACAAAAAGTAATGGGTCCATAAGATCTATCACGTCCATATTACCTCTGATAGGGTTTATTTCGAATCTATTACTCGCACCCCAAAGTGCGCAAAAGGGTAATAGGTCCACCAAAATTTTCCAGCAGGATATTCTTAAAATCCACAAAACCATCACGTCCATATTACCTCTGATAGGATTTATCTTGAATTTATTACTCGTATCCCAAGTGTGCAAAAGGGGAATAGATCCAACAAAGTCCCCCAGCGGGATATCCTTAAAGAGCTACTGTATAAAACTACATTCATATTACCTCTAGCACTAGCACCGCAAATATCACCTCAACAATGAAAGTAATTTCCCCGTTCATTAAAACAAAAAGAAGGGGAGAATACAAACATCAAACGGAAGAGGAGTCAGAGTCCTCCAAATTATTGATGCACATTGCCAGAAAATGGAAGAAACAAGCGTCCGAGGAAACAAACGACGGACGAGAAGCGTCTACGAAGGCCCGCTTCTCTGAGTTGGCAGGTGACTCAAGAAGTTCTGATAAGATATCTGTCACTACTACGTTCCAAAAACAGGGATATTTTTGACTTTTTATATGTATTTAATATTGCGTGTATTTAATTCAAATAATTGCATGAGATGGGTATTTATAATATTATATACAGTATTCTTAATGTTGAGCTAGTAGACTTGACCTAGAAGCCCACTAGGTGAACACCTGACCAAATTATAGGGTTGTGTATTAATTTGTATTAATTAGAATTTAATTATTTGGGATTGTGATTAATTACCGTAATTTTATTTAATTGTTGCGCCTTACAGTTGCTTCGATATTTGGAGCGCTACCCTAGCTTTTGTCTTCCAACAAATTTCACAACCTTGCCCTAGACATGCCCGCCTTCCATTCTGACCTTTTTGTAACTCATAATTTATGTTCTCTTGTGCTTCATTTTAGCCGCACAATATTCGTCACGGACGTTTATTTAATTTCTAAATAAAATCTGACTTTGTATCGTTGTGAGTTCCAATCGAAATTGGAGGCAATCTTGACCCATTTTTCATGCAACCCAAATTAGGGTAATATTCTGATCTGAGTCTTCTTCACTAATGATAATTATGACCCAACCTAATTTTGGCCCATGTACTCCTAATTAATATTAGAACACCGCTTGTATTTATTTCTAATTAAATTGGGGATACTATTTTGGCTAATCCCATTTAATCCCAATTTAATCCAAGTGCCCCACTAATTAAGCCCATACCAAACACACAACACTCCCTCACCCTACAAAATACCAAAGACTAAATCGCCCACAAATTTTTTATTATTTTATGTGTCTGTGCAAATATCCAATTTAAGGGGGCTCATTTGCAAATATTGTATTAGGTGTCAACACCCCATTTGTTCAACCAAATGGAGAAGCCCAAATTTGACTAGTCAACTCAACCCTTTCCATGTATAAATGATTTTCTCCATGAAGAATCCTGGCCACCCATTCAAAATGGGGGCTCATCATCACCACACACCTCCCATCACCTTTCCTATAAAATGTCACATCACCTCACCCTTCCCAACAAGCCCTAATCCCCAAACCTAAGGAAGCCCCCATCTCCTCTCTCCTCCCTCCTCACAAACACCAATGTAGCTTCCCTTTTCTTTTTATTTTTTTCCTTCTTCTTCTTCTTCCTTCTTCTTCCTCTTCATATATTTTATTTTTTTGGTTTGTATTAAACCATCTCCACCCCGGCCAAGCTCCGATCAGCGTCCGGCCTCCCTCCGGTCATCCGGCCTGCACCCTACCTTCTCCTCAACCCCGAGCTCTTCTCCCCGACCACTCCCCACTTCAGTCCGGCCAACCCGAAGCAGCTCCACCCCCATTATCAGCAGCTCCACCACCATCACCACCATTAGAACCACCTCCACTACTCATCCCTCCGGCCGAGCTCCGGCCAGCCCGTCGAGCTCCTCGAACCAGCCTCCTCCTCGACCAGCCTCCTTCCCCGACCACCGAGCTCGATCCCGTCCCGTCGACGACGAGATCCCCCGTACCACCACCACAAATAATCACCACCTTCACCATCATCAACTGCCCCGGCCAACCTTTCCCCGGTGCTACTGTTCCATCCCCGCCGGCTCTCCCTACTCCGGCCGAGATCCACCTGCATTAAACTGTCTCCGGCCTCCCTCCAGCATCACAGCCCCGAGAGCTCTTCCCCTTCCACGTAGAACCGGCCTTCCCCGCCTGAAGCTCCCCGAGCAGCTCTTCCGACTCGACATTCTCCTCGACTCCCCTCTTCCCGGGCTCGACATCACAACAGCCCGTACCACCTGAAGCCCCGCCGGCCTCCTCTATTGCACAGTCGGCCCTGCTGCATCCACCCGCTGAATCCCCGGCCGAGAACGAGCTCCGGCGTGCCCGTCCTCCCAGCGGCTTCCAGCTGCTCCCACGAGCTCCGGTCAGCTGCTCTTTCCGGCCCGCCATCTCGTCGTCGTCATCATCGTCGACGTCTTCGCCGTCATTGTTTGCAGGTTCGATCCTCCCCCCCCCCCCCCCCCCCCGTGCACGCACGCGTGTACATGTGTAAGTGTACGTATATATATATGTAATAGTGTATATATATATATATATATATATATATATATATATATATATATGCATATTGGTTTATTTTCATATAATATATATTTAATAAAATGTATACTGGTATAAACTCAATTAATGTATTAGTATTTGTATTTGTTAATATTAATGATGGTATATATATATATATATATATATATATATATATATATATATATATATATATATATATATATATTTATATATGATATATATATGATATATTTCTCAAATTAGTATATATATACTTATGTATATGTATTGTAGACGTATGCCCTAGTATACGTTTAAAACGAATACAATTGATTGGTATGTTTAATATATATACATAGTGTAAATTTATTAGGGTATATACATATATTAATATATGTAATTAATTGGTATACGTATATATGATATATGTATTTAATTTGGTGTATATATATATTGTAAGTATTAATGCTAGTTATTAATAATATGTATATTGTATATGTACTAGGTGACCCATAGTTGCATTTGACCTGTGCCCATGTAGTATGGTAGCAGACTGCCATATGTACATCGACGTACTGGCATCACCCGTATCATCGACTGTCTGATTGCACAGCAATTACAGACGCGACGCCCGTGCAACTTGACGCACACTGACCCTAGTTGACCAGAGTCATGCCTAGCGTAGGCCTGAGTTCAGTGCATTTTTATTGGGTGCTAGTGAAATATCTGATGCGATATTATATTTTATGATATGTCTATAGGACTGTTGGATCATCCAGACAATACTCTGGAACAGGACATTAGTGTTACCAGCTAAGGACCCAAGGCGAGTACATTCTATGATAATTTCCAATTATTTGATAATATCTATAATTCTAGTATCTAGAAATGTTACATCTGATTCTTGACACTGTGCTACACAGACTAGTATATAGATTTGATCTGCAGTCATGAGATATTACATTAATTATCGTATTGACATTGTACACGACATTGATATTTAGACCTTGTACATGATATATTGGATATTGCTCGTGTATCATGACGTGTCGTGATTGGATCCACTGTACTAATTGGGGGCGGAGGAAATGTTAGTAGATTATGTGATCATACCCAACTCTACATGCATCATAGCTCACCCCACATCTCACGTCGGGTGCGGCCTGACCATTACATGCCTTATAGCTGTAAGCCCCCTGATTTTCAGTAATTATTAATTTGGATTTTTTCATAATTTTCCGTAATTTTTTAGGATTTTTCTGTAATTAAAACCTAGGCTTTTGGTAATAAAATAATTTTTAATTGCTATTAGTTAATATTAAAATATTATGGAAATAATATTTTATGGTGTAAAATGAAAAATCGGACATAGGATAATTTTTTGGGAATTTATTGGACTCCGGAATCATTTTTAAAGCCCTGAAAATCGATGTAGAATTAAACCGAATTAAACCCGTGCCAAACGCCTAACATCCCCATGAGAGCCGAAGCCAAGCCCAAGGAGCGTTGACCCAGCTCAAATCCTAGGTCAAACCCAAGCCCAAATTTTTGCATGTATAAATACCTATTTTCCTAGTTTTCTCCAAAAAAGGAAAAAGAAAAGAAAAAGAAAATCCTAATTAACCCTAATCCTAAACCTAACCCTAGCACAGCGCTTTCCCAGCCGCCCCGTCCGGACACGCGCCGCTCCGCCCGGCCGCGTCTCCCGCCGCCCTCCGCGCCTCGCCGGCCCACGACCCCGCCACGTCCTCCGCCTCTCCCGGCCGACCCTCCGCCTAGCTCCCTTTATAAACCCCTCTCCTATCCCCTACGGCCAGATCTCCCCCTCCGACCGCCCTAGCCACCTCTCCGCCGACCACCGCCTCCCTCACAGCCGCGCCACCGCCTCCCCTCGCCCTAGCTCCGCCGGTGCGCCGCCTCGCCCAGCCCTCTTCCTCCTCCTTCCTCCTTCCTCCTTCCCCTCAGCCGCTGAGGATCCCCCGACCCAGCCGCAGCAGCAGCTAGCCGCCCGCTCCGGCCGCCTGTGCCGCCTCCCGCGTGCCGCCGCCTCCGGCAGAGCCTCCCCCGCTACCCCCAGCCTCCCCCGCCTGAGCTCCGGCCAGCATCCCTAACCCTAACCCTAGGCGACTCAGACAAGGACACTTTGAGTCGTGTCGGATACGAGAAAACGCAGTTTCTCGAGCCCTGTTCAGGTATTCTTTTCTCTCTCATCGTAATTCCGTTTTCGATTCCGTCAGTTGCGTCGCGTAGACTGTATGGCCCTCTCGGTGCCCGTGCAACCCGCTCGGTGCATCGCGTCCTGTGGCGATCGCGAACCGCGATCCAAAAATAGGAAAATCAACGCCCTATTTCACCCCGGAACTGAGTACGTCCCGCCAAACGGGACGACTTGGTCGCACGCGATCTTTACCGAAACGTGTGCGACGTTGATACGGACGTGTGGGATTTCGCAGAAGTCGATTCGGATGTGCGTGCACACCGAAATCAACGCGTATCCGCCGACAACGTCCCGTATTCGTCCATTCTGGAATACGCTATAACTTTGTGTACACACGTCGGATCGAGACAAAACTTACGCCATCGGACTCTTAGCAATACGTTGGTCCTGTGACCTAAGTTTGGTCCGATTCTGAGAACGTTGACAAAATCGTGTATCGTGGGCCCCACCGGCTCCACTTGACAGGCGATTTTGTGATCGGCTCATCGAAATCCAATTCTGGAAGTTCCGTTGGGTTCGTATCATCGTTCCTGACTTGTAGACATTGAGTTTGAGGAATTTGGAGACCTTTGATCCTGACACGCTTTTTGATGCAAAGTGGCCCACATATGGACCCCGCTTTGGCCCGGAAATATTATTTTCGCCCTTGTGTCCAAATTAGACTCAAGGAAAGACGTTTCTAGCTATTTGATATTTTCTGAATCTAATGGTGATGTTTATTTCAGCAACCGGAGTAGTACCTGCAGATCACACTGAGACCAGAGCTACAATTGGAGCCAGAACCCCAGGCAAGTGTACCTCGCCAAAACTTGTAGTCTTTGTTACTTATTTCCTTGGCTTATATATATATATATATATATATATATATATATATATATATATATATATATATATATTGTGGTTCATGCTTGACCTAGGACCGTGCGACTTTACTTAGCGTCCGATTCATAGTCGGGTGCCAACACCGTACACGGCATTGTGTATTGTCATCTAGACATGGATACCGAGACCCCATCTATCTCGTACTTGTCTTATCAAGTACATGATGACCCAGGATACTTGACACTATTCATGAGACAGAATCTTCCTGAGATATTCATGGTGATTCTGTATAGGATATAGGTTTTATGACATAGACCCTATATTCCTAGATATTATATGACTTGCTGCATTAGATACGATCTTACGTGACATGGACAGGGGGCCACATGGACATGAGATGTATGATTACATTGGGTGGGGAGAGACACACAGGCTACAGGTTAATTTTATATTATGCCGGCGTCTCAGTCTCACGCTGAGCTAGACGACCCCATGATATCACTGCTACCGGCTCCCCGACACAGAGCTTGTAGTTGTTTCAGCCTGAGTTCTAATGCTGCTCTCATCTTGTATTTCACTTAGCTGGTTATATAGTGTTCCCATCTTGTTTCATTTATTGCTGGAGAGACACACATGCTACAGGTTGATTTTATATTATGTCGGCGTCTCAGTCTCTCGCCGAGCTAGACGACCACATAATATCACTGCTACCGGCTCCCCGACACAGAGCTTGTAGTTGTTTCAGCCTGAGTTCTAGTGCTGCTCTCATCTTGCATTTCACTTAGCTGGTTATATAGTGTTCCTATCTTGTTTCATTTATTGCTGGAGAGACACACAGGCTACAGGTTGATTTTATATTATGTCGGCGTCTCAGTCTCTCGCCGAGCTAGACGACCACATGATATCACTACTACCGGCTCCCCGACACAGAGCTTGTAGTTGTTTTAGCCTGAGTACTGGTGATGTTCTCACTTGCATTTCACATAGATGGTTACATATTTACCCTATTTATTTCATTGACTATTTCGCTGCATTATTATGGCTTGTATTTTTTGTACCTTGTTATGTCCCCTAAGGACCTGGATCCGGATTATGTCCCCAGGATTAGCAGAGGAGATCCACCCAGAGTTATACAGTACAGGAGCATTAGCAGGAGCAGAAGCAGGAACAGGAGCAGTTACGGGAGCAGTACCAGATTCAGCAGACGAGTGATCACCGAGATTATCTTCTGAGTATATACTGTTCCATACCCAGTATTTGTTGTAGTTATCTTATTTCTTGTATCTTGACAGATATATCAGACTCATGGTCGGGTTATTACCCGAGTTTATATTTTATTGAGATATGATCTTGCTTTATGATTCTGATATTGTGGTATTTATTCTGTGGATAAGATTAGTATATTTAGACCATTATTATTGTACTACAGCTTAAGTATGCCCCGATGGATTCATTAAATTGGGTTTGTCCATCGGTGTGTGCTGCTGGCCATTATCACGCGTCCGGTTCCTCGATATTTTGGGACTGGGGCGTGACAATAGCTGTTATATATGATTAGTCTGACCACTACTAACATCATAGCTAACCAAATGGTTAGCCTGACCTTACATGAATCATAGCTAATCAAATGTAACCAGCCTGATCTTGTCCCAAGCCGATCACATGATAGACTGGTATTTCAAACACTTAGAATAGTTACAGTTCTCTATTTTAGATCATATACCACATCACCCGTATATGATATTGTACCTCGTTCTCTTCATTTCATTTATGCACTGACTGTATCATATTGCCTATCTCTTTACATTGCCTGTCTCTTTATTTTGCCATTGCATTTATTCACTGTCTTCTCTCAGTATATAGCATTATTTGTTTATTGTTTTATAGCCCTTATCAATTAAATGGAAATATTATTTGAGATGTACTTTGCTCCTTCCTGACTGGAAAATATTTTCCAAACTATGCCTCAGAGGGACTGGTGTCCGACATTTATAGACCACAGGATGAGTAGCTGTAGTCTTGGACTTGGTAGTTCAGTTGTGATTCTGGGAGGTTTAGCCGGAATCACTAGTTATCTAGTTAGTTCTTTTAGCAGATTATTCTTGGTACCGGATTTGTCTCCGGCATACTCTTTGAGACTTGGATTATATTGTTGAGTTAGACTACTTCTATTTTTGACTTGTGTTGCATCTTACTAATTTCTTAGAGATCTTATCGTATTGTAGTTATGTGATTGAGTATGTTGTTCATATTATATTGTGGTATCCGTGTCTCCTCATGGAGTCAGATGCTCGTGTGAGATTGTTTAGATAGCATCAATACCTAGACAGCGTTCTACCGCCGATGCTGCGACGTAGGCTGGACGTACCCACGTACTCGTGCCCCAATTCCGGGTGCGGGTTGTGACAATATCTGTCTTCTACACTCGGAAGACAGACGTTTCTCTGGCAAGTAGTGGCTCGAGCTCACTAGAGGCCACCAGGGTCGTGGAAAGCGACTTGTTGGTTTCCTTCGGAGCATTTCTAGAAGCCATCAAGCCAAAAATATGAACTGATGCAAGCGGCCTACAGATTGTTTACTGTTTATAGGCAAAGAATCAGTGGCTCGTAACAATCTCCTCAGTGAGACACGATAATTCATCCCTACGCGGCTGAAACTACGATTATCGAGATCTGGCATGATCCTCTCAGAGACCTGGACTGACACAACGGTGTGAACACGTCAGGCGTACGAAAATACGTGAAGCACAATAAGTGGTCATTTTTCTTTCATGGTACAAATCAAGTCAGCCAAACAATCATGACATAAAAGAAACTTTTATTTCATAGAAGTAAAAGGAATAAAGCTACAAGAATAAAAAGCACTCTCAGAAAAGGAAAACATAAACTACTGCTACTAATCATGGGAGCACAACTTTGAGATTCGTCCATGGAGACGGGAAATCTGACTGTCTCAGCGTCTGGTGATCCGATGCTCGACCTCTTTCGCCAGGACCTCGGGATCATCGAAGTGAACATAGGCCTCATATCTGTCATCTAGCTTCCGTACCATAACCTCGATGGCGGAGGTATTTTTTGCAGCCTAGCTCGCCTCGGCCCGAATAGCCTCCTCTTCCTGTTGGGCGTCCCAAAGATTATTACCCAGTATGTCAACCTTAGCCTGGAGTTGCCTGATCTTCTCGGTTAAGTGCCCTTGCCTGGCAAGACAATCTTCCCTAAGATTGCCCAGCCGATTACGCTCCTGTCACAGCTTTTAGAGGTCATTCAGCAAACCTTCCCTAGACGAAGCTATAAGGTCCTTCTCTACACCCAGCCCAGTCAAGAATTCCTCATATTTATGAGCTATCAGTACCCCCAGGTCGGCTTGCTGATGCTGCCATAGCTCAATCAGGCATCGCTCCACCTCCGTAATCTTTAGGCCCAGAAGGGCCGCCGTCTCTTATAAACCGGGAATGCCCCTTAAAGAGTTGGCCTGGCCTTCGGCAAAGCATCTCGCCCAGTCAAAGGACATATTTTGCTCCAATATACCTTGGATGCGTTGCTTCAAAAACATGTAAAAACTCTAAATGGAGATCTGGACATGTTCATTAATCTACTCCGACTTTGCCAGAGTCCAAGACGGCTGACAGGAGAAAGAAGCCACGAGCGCAGCAGGCCATGCAGCAATAACACCCAACGACCTTGAGGGGGAAGTGGTGGCAGAAGAGCGACCAGTTGTACGACTCATTTTCCAGTCCTTCATAGCCTTCTCAAATGCCCGGACACCTGGCAGCTGAGCAAGTGAGAGTGGGCTGAAGGAGCGACCGACGATAGGAATACCAGAGCCCCCTGCAGCTGCAACACTTGCCTGCATGCCATCCCCAGGCTTCGGCGCACCAACCCCAGATGACGATCTAGTCATAACTATACTGGGAATATCCGGAGCAGACTCCCCAGAACCGCATGTTGACTCTCTAGCCAGGGAGGTCACGCCTGCTGGACCCCCCAACGTCAACAGTTGGATGAATGGTCGCCGCACTAGAAGAACCCACAACCATCGCAAGAGAATGGGCCATCACCCGATTGGGGTCAACAGTAGGCTCATTTCCCCCAGATGTGCTAGGAAAGAGATTGGGCATCCTCGTGATAAGCCCGTCGACTTCCTCTTTCATGTCCTCCTCAGCTTCTACGTTCACCCTTACCAAAGGAGGAGCTGGCCTTGTAGACCCATAACAACCAGTGATTATCTTCGCTCGAAGAATATAAAGCTAAATCCAGAATGCCCCTTTATGAGTAAACAGACGGGAGAAGGTACCAGAGGAAGGCGGAGGGGGTGGAAGCTCACCCAGGGTGTTCACAGCCCTCCCGACAACCTCCACATCGTCCACAGAGACGTGCTCAGATGGCATAAAGGGCTCCACCAAACCTGCACCTGTCTCTTGGGCCCCCGATGCTCCAAAGGCAGGTTCTAACATGCCTGCATTCATCTACTGGTACCCCAAAGTCTTAGGTGCGGGCTCCAAGGGACTCGCGTCACACCCAGGGAAAGTCTCCCCCTCGGGCTCCTGGTAAGAGACTATCGGGATAGCCGCCCGTTGCAGACGATCCCTCTCCTCTTGAGTCTGCATATTATCAAACAGATTAGTACCGAAATACCTATATAAGGGAGTAGGAGGGATTAAACAGAGAGGGTCTACAGATATCGCCTTAGCATTCAAAGTGGGGACTGCTTCAGAATCAACCCTAGAGGGTCTCACCTCCTCCTCTTCTTCCTCTCCTTCTTCTTCTTCCCCAGCCCACTTCGGGGACTTCCTAGCAAGCTACTTCCTATATCCCTGAAGCCTCCGCTTGGGTGGAGGGCTCCATATTAGGGAAGCCCCGCGCTTCAACGGATAGTTCGCAGAAGGAGAAGGGGGGTCAGAAGCTTCCTCTTGCCCCGTAGAAGAGTCAGAATCAGCCGCAATAACCTTTCCTTTGTCTCTTCCCTGACTTCTCCTCGGTTCCCTCCTCCTAGTACCTAGCTTAGTACCAACAATGATGCTGGTATTCCGATCAAATCTAGGGGGAGGTGTAGTCACGGCCACATGAAAAACAGCTGCTGCATGGCTGATACGACCCAAAACTCTGCTATCTGGTAGAGTAAACTGGACTTGGGTGCTGATCGCGAAGAAATAGTCCCAAGCTCAGGCTCCATCAAGAATGCTACCCCTAAAATTGAGACATGAGCTTGGGTTACCCAAAAAGAGCTGGTTGTACCCAAATTGTCGGGCAAACTTACTCGGTAGATAGGGTTCCAGGAAGACGAGGTTCTAGTTCCGATACACCAAATGGGAAGGCAGGATAGAAAGCAACCAGTAGAAGAGCTTCAGGAACAAAACCTGGTTATCGGCACCACCGTCATAGTAAAATCGATCCACCTCATCGTCCTTAAACTTCGAGATTGAAACGAAGAAGGAATAGTTAGCCATACGAGCGAGTACATGCCGACAAGTGGGAACCTTAGTATGAACCCAGGGCATCCCATTATATCCGTTAATAAATGCATCAGCCTCCGTCGTGGTCCCCTCAACACCAGGATGCATCAGAGATGGGTAATGCATCAACAGCCAACCTATCAGGTAGTGATAAGGCATCTCGACCCAGTTGAAATCTTCTTCGGGGTCACGGGCCATCACCTTGCTGGTGAAAGAACGAAGCCCCTGATGGATGCCGCAAACCATCGCTGGGAGTAAGGCGAGCTTATGTCTGAAGACTAGCTTCACAGCAGGGAGTATAAGGTTGCGGTTAACCCTCTCGATCGACCCAGAGCCTCCTGAGACTACACAGGTTTGCAACCATATCATCAAAAATCCAACTAAGGTGGCCTTCTCAGACAAAGGTTGGGTATCCTAGTAAAAATAACTGAAGCTATCACCCAGTCTACCAAATCCCTTACCGGTGGTAGTGGTCCTCTTGTTGCTGCATACTTGATCATCAACACCTCTCCGAGTGCAAGGGCTCTGAACGGTGACATAACCCGAAGCATCAATGGCGAAGAGGTGACTGGTCCAGGCTTTAATGTGGGGCAGATTCCCCTCCTAACTCATGTCCTTCTTCTTCTAAACTTGCTGGAAAGTGCTATGGTGACATAACACCTCTCGATACAAAGCAAGAAACCTGGGATGTTGCTGTTCCAACTCCTCAAATTCTTCGTTAGTGGGGGTGTACTCCTCATATGGTTCATCATCCTAGGGAAAATATGAGACATCATACATCTTATGGAGAGCGAGCCCCATCTCTCCGTCGAGAGCAAAGAAGGTCCCGGTACGGCGGTTATACATTTAAGCCAAAGCCACAAACAACGACAGGTTCTTATCCAAACTATAACAAGAACCTCGTACAACGTAGTAGAGGTCGAATGCCTTTAAAATCTGTTCATACCTTTCTAACACCCACTACGTCAAACCAAATCAAGAGGGCCAGTGACGCATCCAATTGAGCAAATACACTTTTCCCTTAGGATAAGTCCCCTTGGTTACAAGCTGGTTCAAGAAGGTGTCCGCTTCGTAATATCAGACATTCATCCCTATCTCGCTAGAGAAAGTGCCAGGTGCTAGCCCACGAACGGAGTAGGAAAATGATTCCTTGCTCGCTGCTGCTTCCTTCAGTTCTGAGTTGAAACAGATGCGGCCGACCTGGGTTCCACTCTGGTCCGGGGTTAGGCTGTCCGGCGTCTTCCTTCAAAGGGGTACAACATTGAAAGCTAATAAGGGCCAATGGCACTCCATCACAGGAATATGCACCTTCATCCCACTAAAGGAGAAATCCCAGGTCTCGTTAAATCTTACTATCTTGGGATCTGAGATGGTGAGGGCATCCCCAAATAGGAAGATTGCTTCAGAAGAGAGTCATCGATCCTCCGAGAGTTCAGTTGGCTGAGCAAGTAGAACCAAGGCTGGCTAACTATCAAATTCATCCTCACCTCAGGCTGATCCTTGTTGATCTGAGCCTGAACATCAGCCACTATATGATCGAGCCTAACGGCCAAGGCAGCCAGAGCATGCCCTAACAGCATATCTTCTGACGGAGCCACGGGCAAAATTACTAAAAAAAAGAATTAGAGACATCAAGATGGCATGCGGCCGAATCATAAAAGTTTTATGCAACTAAGTCACGATCGGAATTCCATACGGCCAAGTTACGAAAGAAGACATGCGGCTAACTCATGGCAGAACCTCCAAGCGGCCAAAACTATAATAGGACCTCCATGCGGCCGAGTCAAGGCTTGTACACGAAGCCAAAAGGAGACTCGTGCATAAAGCATGCTGCATGGTCGTATACGAGGGCTCATATAATAGACCGAGTGTAAAAATGCCCGTGTGTCCAGAGTTTTCCTCCTCCGACCCTTACCGTGGATGGACGGCTGAATATCGGGATAAAAGGATGGGGCCTCGTCCTCGGTCCTAGATGATGAGACAGGACGCTTCCCCTTGGAGACCGCCTTCTTGGAAGAAGACGAGACCTTAGGGACCATGGCAGACACTCTGAGAAGATGACCGGACACGGAGGAAGAAAAGGCGAAGATGATTTGGAAGACAGAACTCAGCAGAAGAAAGAAGTTCTCTCTCTTCCCCTCAAACCCTTATTTATAGGCCACCAAAAGACAAAAATAGACCCTTCAAATTATACCCTCATCCGCTGACAGCTACGCTCGGTTGGGCTCCCTCCTACAACCGTCAGTATTTGGATCCATGTAAAAGGGTGGCTTGGAATCCGAACAGAATCCACTCAAGGATCAAGGAAGGTCTGGCAGTTAATGACTAAAGGACAGCCTGGAAGCGTTTGCCTATGCGGCAAAATAACCATGTGGCCCGAACATACCTCATCCATGCTTCTTATTCAAAGTATTTCAAACTTATCAGCTTGAAAACTTTGAAGGGGGTCTTGTAGAAGCATAAAAATATGCAGCTATGCGCCCAACGTCTATGCTCCCAATGTCCATACGCCCCAAATCAAATTCAACAGATGATGGACCGCATGGACACCATGCAGCCCAGAAAAGGGTCACCCAGGCGATCCAAACAAGCGTCTTGACAACTAGCCACAAGTTGACCTGACATGACATCCTAACAACAAAGATGGCGCCTGACATAAAATTCTGACAAAAAAGACTTTCTTGATCGCCTCGAAGGACGAGAACACACTAAGAGGCAGAAGTCCTAAGATGGTGTATAGCCACGTAGACAACCCGATAAAAAGATCCTATATGGTTCTGGCCCATGCATCCCAGACTCCATGCGGTCCATTCGTCTCTGGCCCCATGTATTCCAGACTCCATGTAGTCCAAGCGTCTCTGGCCCCGTGCGTTATAGATTTCGTGCATCTCATGCGTCTCTGGCCACATGTATCCCAGATTCCACGTCGACTTAGTCTTGCTGTTACAACTGAGTGGTCCTCTCCAACCAAATAGCGGCCACGTGTCTATTTGAATAAGTCGCGCCTCCATAGTTGAGAACCACCCAGATACTCAACAAACAATAAATTCCTAACAAATTTCTACGTGGTAGTAGAGACCTGATTCCCGTGCACAGTTGTAGCACCCTTCCGTTAAGAGGGGACACGTGGCAAACCTCGCCATCCATGCAGCCCAAAATCCATGCAGCCAGTTTCACTCTCACTTTTTCATCTAGGGATAGTTTGGTAAATCGGCATGGATAAATAATTTTTAGGAATAAATATTTAATTAGTGTGTTATAGAAATTATTTAATGATTGTATTAATTATCTAGTTATTAGTGAGTTATAGGTTAAGAGTGACTTGTATTAATTATTTTGTTAGAGGCTAGTCCAATAATTAGACTTGTCATGACAACTGGTGAGGCCAGCTTGGACCTAAACCCATTAGACCTTTCTCACTAATTAATTAAGAAGAATTAGCTTAATTATAATTAGTTAGCGACTTTCAAAATTACCCTTCCTAATTATTTCTCATAATTATCATCTAGGGATAACTTGGACCTTTTTATGTGACTTGGGGAAGGGGGAAGGGGGCCGGCCACTATTTGAGGGGGCTCCCCTCTCTCTCTCCTCTCATTTGCATTATTTTAGATCTAGAAATTAGATTCCCAATTTTTTATCATTCTCTCCATTGAATTCCTACTCAATTTACCTTAATTTTCTTCTCAAATTTATCACTCTTAGAGCTTTGGAGCTTTGAGAAGAAAGTAGCACAATGAGGAGCAGCTTTAGAGCTAGAGATCGTGTCCGAAACATGTCCATTTATATTTTTATTGGGAATCCATCTCCCAATTGGTAATTCTTGAATTTTACTTTTATTGTAGTTTCTTAATAATGAATTTGACCATTAGGAATGGCACATATCATAAGGCTACCAAGAAGAACAAGTTCTAGACTATTTGGTTATGTATTGTAAGTTATATGTGGTAATTTGTGTGTGGGTTAAGAGAATTACGAGATTGACACATAAATATTGTGTCATGAGGCCAATTAGATCTAAATAGACTTATATCGGGGTTATGGGACTAGGTACGTGTCCACAAATGGATACGTGTAGACTGTATCAGGGTATTTTGTGATACGGTGCGACACGGAGATAGTTTTGGATGTTTTGCATGATTTCTCCTAAATTCTCGTTCTAGCAAGTTCTAATTGTTGTATATTATTGCAATTGATTAATAGGAATAGGTATTATAGTGGAATTTAGATTTTGGCCCTCATATCGAACACAAATCATGAATATTCTATTTTTTTGTGCACCAAGTGCTTGTAAGAATGTCTGGTGATCTTGTAGTTTAGAATTTCAGTTGTATATATATACTGGGTGATGTGTGTATAGAGTCCAGTTGAGTGGAGAGAGAAGCATGCATATGTCAGAGCATGTGAGAAGTAGTTAGGAATCGAAAATGTGAGCAGCAGTTAGGAATCGAGCAGTAGCAGCAGGCAAGATGGAAGGATTTTTGCAGAGTGGTGAGGTGGGGAAATAAGTGACAGTGTAGTGTTTAAGTGTATGAGGGTAAGAGTTTATGTATGAAATATAGTCAATGTGTATCAGAACTATAAAGAGGGGGTCTGAGTATAAGTTTTTGGTGTTCCAAGTATACTAGAGGTGAAGTGATACACTAGAATAGATGTGGAGCCTAGCAGCAAGGGGGAGGGGGAAATTCTGTGCATCATGGGTGCACCTGAGAACTTCAGGATCTATGGAGTAGCTCCATATCTGAATCAACAACAGATGGGAGCAGGTAAGGTGTGTACTCATTTGTGTAATCCAGGAGTGGTGTCTCAAGTATAGTGAAGGGCTCGGGTATGAAGCATCAGGACAGTCCAGACATGAAGTGATGTTCACTACTATAGCAGTGAACTAAGATAGCATTAGTGCACTACTATTAGAGCAGTTATCAGTGCCAAAGTGTGATACACTGTGTTGTATCAGTGTAGGCTAGGCTTGATCTGTCCAGACCTTAAGATGATGCAATAGTGCACTATCATCAAGTGCAGCAGCATCAGGTGTGATACACCACTTGTATCAGTGAAGAAATGGACTAGAGTATGGAGGGATACCTGGAAATGTTGTGTTCAGGGGTTGGGTGATAACAAGGGTTATTGGAGTGGCGAGGTAAGTGAGCTTAGATACCAAGTATGCACAAGGTCTGTGTGCAAGCACGGGTAGGTGAGGGTAATGATATAAAATTGAGGTATCAAGGTATTGGGGTATAAAGTTAGCTAAGGTATTAATTATTTAGTATGGGTAATAGTGTAGGTACTAGGGCATAATGATACTATGGTTAGAGTATTGTATAGGTTGTATTATATTAACTAGTATAAGGTAATATGTATATTACCTAGTATTATTAACTAGTGAATGTAGAAATTTAGTAAGGATAGCTAGTTTAGCAAATACCTCAAGATATTGACCTAGAAGCTAGGTATGACTCTAAAACCAAGATAAACACCTAGTTTTACCTAGTTTGACTAGTGTGACCTAGAAATGGCCTAAAATTATATTTTAACATATTTTAGCATATTTATCACTTCTCTATACCCAAGTGACATGATATTTTATATATAGGTATGTGTGACACCAGCTTGGACACTGAATCATACCATTTGCTCAGGACCAGAGGCGAGTACATCTCTCTGTTAGTTTTTATTTTATGATAGTATATATATCGCATATTCTAGAACTGTATACTTTATTCCGACACAGTGGTTACACGGACTGGTACTATATGGATCCTGTCAGTAGATGTTATCCCTTACCGTGTTCAGCGGGTACTTTTTGACACGTATTTTATTATGTGTATCAGGTATTGATTTTAGTGTACTTCGTGTTCACACACTGCTCATGTTCAGTGTGCCCACATTCGTGTTTGTAACTGTCATGATTGGATCCATTGGTATTGGTTAGGGATGGAGGAATAAGAGTTGTTTATGTGATCAAGCCAAAGTGTATTCTTGTACATGTCGATTACATATCACACGTGTAATCGAGTTACCATATTGTATTCGTGTTCAACCCAAACCGATAATATAATAAACTTGTATTCCATGACACATTAGCTAGTTTTATCTATTTTCTTTTATTGTAGTTATTCTATTGCTTGTTCTTCATTCCAGTACATTACCTGTTCACCCTAGTTCATTATATTCTAATGTTTAGTTATCTTGTATTCTTTTCTATTATCTGTTATATCTGCTCGATTATGTATTTGGAACTGCTTTTAGAGGTATGTACTTCGCTCCAATCTTGGCTGGATATATTTTTTAGATGATTGGCTTATGGACCAATGTCCCACCTACTACGGGCCGCAGGACGGCGTACCATTAAAGGATACTCCCTTAGAGCAGGAGGACCTAGTGCCAGATAATGAGGAGGCCTAAACTTATTATTTAGACTTGTATTAGACTTTTATTGAGGGTATTGGCATGTATATATATCATTCAGACTTGTTGATGTATTGTGACTCTTTCCTCCATTTTTTCATCTCGTGCTTTACCTTCCTTAGTTTGCATTGTGATTGAGTATAGTTTATCATTATTATATACCATATTGTTCCTCCGTTTGGAGTTGAGATAACATTGACAAGTACCTTATATATCTTGTGTGAGAAATTTAGATAGTATGGATGACCCAGACAGCGTTTTACCGTCGATGCTGCGGCGTAGTCTTGGCGTTGATCACTACTCGTGCCCTTATTCTGGGTGCGGGTCATGACACATTTTTAGTGGTGGCCCATGCAGGTCAAGAGTTACAATTAGAGCAATATCATAGTGTGTTCACCTAGAGTACTATTATGAGCCTGCTTTAGGATATAGGATATAGGCTGAGAGTATACTCAATCACAACTAAGGAATATTTTTAAATGTCAGTTTTGTTATCCTTATCTATTGAATGTTAACTTTATTTTGAATAATTCTGCCCTTCTTTGATGATATCGTATCTACTTAATATTGATTCATTTGTTCAATCTATCTTTAGGATGCCGCCAAAGACGCATTTCCAGCGCTCAGGTGCAATGTCAGCAAGGATGGTCACTTCGTCGCCTCTGAGGGCAGCACCAGCATACATTGTTCCAGTAGCTACAGTTCAGAGGTTCGCTTCACTGTTCCAGGTGGGCATTTTTGTAGCAGCTTTCGGGGGTGCTCTACCTCCGGTACAGAGGGCAACACTAACAGTTTCAGGAGATCTTCCATCCCCACCACCTGCAGTCGATTAGACACAGATGTTTGCGCTTTTTCAGCAGATCATAGAGGCGCAGCAGTGCCAGTCAGAGGTTATGAGGCAAGGCATTGAGAATGCCCACCAGATTGTGCTCGTCGTAGTCGAGAGAGTCGTCTTAGTCCATCCAAAGATGGCACCATCTTAGTTCACCCCACAGCAGCTGAGGCCGGGGACAATCATAGATTTCAAGAGGATGGGGTCGAAAGACTTGAAAGGCACTGAGAGAATTATTTATGCTGATGATTTGATAGAAGACATTGAGAGGAACCTGCAACTGGCACAGAGTCCAGAGAGGTTGTTGGTAGAGGCCACAAAAAGTATGATATTTGATATCGCGTTGACTTGGTTCATGGCGGACCCCAGTATCTCAACGCTGGGACTTACTTGGGAAGCTTTTAAGGAGCTCTTCAAGGAAAAGTTCTTTCTAGATGTGGCTTTGACATCTCTAGAGAGCCAGTTTCAGCACCTCGTTCAGGGAGGTATGACGGTAAATAAGTATGCGACAAAGTATTGCAGATTAGGCTACTTTATGGAGGGAAATAACTCCAGAGGAAGGGCCAGGAAGTTTAGGAATGGCCTAAACAAGGAGATTAAATCACATATGAATGGAGATCCCACCGCTACTTTTGAGGAGATTCTGAGGCAGGCACAGCGGGCAGAGGATGATCTAGATCTTGGCTCCAAGAGGCTAAGAGACATAGGAGGATCCAGTACTAACACGGATCTAATGAAGCGGCCACACTTTCAGCAGCAGCATCAGAGACACTTCCAACAGTCGGGACTGTAGTATCTGTCACGATCCGCACCCGGAAAATCGGACATGAGTCGTGGGTACGTCCAGTCTACGCCGCAGCATCGACGGTAGAACGTTGTCTAGGTCAAATATCTAGCTAACAATTTCACGCAATCAATATATAAACCTGTCAAGATCTCAACTCCAAACGGAGGAGCAATATCATAATGATAATCACAATGTACTCAATCACGAATCTAAGCACGATAAGATAACAAAGAAGACTAACAGCTATAAAGTCTAACCAACAACAACTACTACAATAACCACAACATCAATAATAATAATACAACATCCAAAATCATATACAATACAAGGTCTCAATCCAAAACCGGAGATAAATCCGGTACCAAAAGCTAATAAAAACAATAACAAGGTCCTAGTGATCCCGGCTACCAACCCGAAAATCACTCCTAAACTAGAGGGTCCCTGTCTGCACCATCGACAGGCTCAGGTCCATAAAATGTCGGACACCAATCCTTCGAATACTCTGGAAAAATATGTCCAGTCAGGACTGGAGCAAGTACACCTCTAACAGCAGTTTCAGTTAAATGATAAAAACTATAAAACAGTTATAGCAAGTAGCAAGGAGAATGAAATAAAGTATAAACAAGAAATATACACAACACTGGTGCATAAAGGTAAAGATGCATGAATATCAGAAGCAAGATAGTAATAACTGCAAGATACAAGAAATCTCAACTAAGAGTAAGTCTGTGCACAAGAACGTGTAGTGAGTCCAGCATGAAATACATGTAAAGAGTCAAGTCCAGAAACTATAAGTGAGACCAGCAAGAAATGCAAGTGAGTCCAGACTATAAAGAATGAACTCGGTGTCTTTGAAATACTTGTTTCGACATGTAAACGGCTAGGGGTAAGTACGGCTCACCGCGCACTGGGTGCGCGGCTGCTATCATTCCAAATTAGACCAGAGGGGGTGATTCCTGATGATTCCAGATAGGAATATTTACATGTCTACTCGAGTATTTTCCCGTTCCGACTAGTACAAGTGAATCCAAGACTCGACACATAAATCGAGTATGAGTCCAGCCTGAAACATGAGTGACGCCTGTAGTGATGCCTGTAGGTGATGCCAGTAGGTGATTCCAGAATAGAGGCCAAAAACATGAAATATACGTGTCTCAAGTAAATAAATCCAGAAATACCAGTCCATGTCCTGTGTTGTGCCAGAATAATCAGATGATACTATACTAGAAGCTGAATCATAATAATCATCAGATAATGAAAACTATCAGAGAATGTACTCGCCTGACGTCCTGAGCAACTAGCGATCCGAACAGGTGTCGCAATGACCTATTGCGAAAAGTAAGGTTAAACAGGTTTCTAATAAGTTAAACAGGTATAAAATAACTAAAAACAGGCTTCTAGGGTCGTTCTAGGTCAAACGGGTCAAACCGGTGAAATCTGGGTTAAAAAGTCAACTATTGGTCAAAAAGTCAACCCTGGGTCAAATCTAGGTCAAGAGTTGACTTGGTGGTCAACCGAGTCAACTACGGTCAACTCTAGGTCAAACTAGGGTGCCCCTAAAATTTTAGGTCAAAACTAGGTCATTAAGCTAATAAACCCTCAAACTCGCCTCCTTGAGATACCGGGATACCCTCGGTATCCGATACCTCAACCTAGGCTACGCATCCTGTCTATACCCGCTAAAACCTATGCTAGCACGCGTAAATATATACACATATACATATAAACCCATCTCTAAACTCAAATCTAGGCAACTGCTCAAAAACTCCGCTCGAAACTCAATACCTTGGATATCTCAAGGTATTGAGATACCCCTCTAAACTCAACCCTACTACCCCTCTAGCTAACTAACTATGCATAAACATAAATATCTAGCTATAATCTAGGCTAAAATATATATATCTAATATATTTATGCATATACCTAGGTATCTACATATATATATATATATATATATATATCTAGATACCTAAACAATCTATCTAGCTAAAGGTATATATATCTACACACATAGGTATACATATCTAACTATCCCTCTACCTATATATATATATATATATATATATATATATATATATATATATATATATATACCTATTAATCTATCTATCTATTAATCTACCTAACTATCTATTTATTTATCTATCTAACTATCAATCTATCTAACTATCTAACTATCTATATAGATATCTATTTACCTAGTTATCTATCTATCTATTCATGTATCTATCTATCTAATATCTATTTACCTATCTATCAACTATCTATCTATCTATCTAACTATCCATCTATTATCTATCTATGTATCCATCTAACTATTTATCAATCTATCTAATATCTATCTATCCATCTAGCTATGTATATATCTATTTATAAATCTATCTATCTATCTCTCTAGATATCTATATATATACATCTCACTAACCTCTCGCTACCCAGCTGCTAGGGGCAACGCGGCGCGCAAGCGCCGAGCCACGAAGCCGCTGCTGCTGCTGCTAGTGCCTGCAGCTGCTGCTGCTGCTGGCATTGCTGCTGCTGTGCACTGCACAGCAGCGCGCTCCGCTGTGCTGCACAGCGCACTGCCTCGCTGCCCCTCGCGGCACGCTGCACAAGCCTCGCTGCCCTCTCACGACACGCCAGCAAGCACACACAGATACACACACCTATATATATATATATATATATATATATATATATACACACACACACTAACATATATACTAACACACACACACTTATGTATATAAGTACACACACACACATACAAGAACATATATCTATATATATATATATATATATATATATATATATATATATATATATATATATATATATATATATATATATATATATAAACACACACCTATATATATATATATATATATATATATATATATATATATATACACACACATATATCTATATATATACACACATATATCTATATATATATATACATACACTAATATATATATATACATATACACACACACACACTCAAACATATATATATATATATATATATATATATATATATATATATATATATATATATATATATATATATATACACTCACTCACACACACTCACTCTCACACACCCTCACACACACTCTCACACACACTAACACACACTCTCACAAACACACAACCACACACACAAATATACATATATATATACGCATACACACATACATATATATATATATATACATATACACACACACAAACTCATATATATATATATATATATATATATATATATATATATATATATATATATATATATATATATATATAAACACTCACTCACACTCACACACACACTCACCTACACATACACTAACACCAACACACACTCACACAAACAGTCACTAACACACTAACATATACATAAAAATACACATACATATATAAATATATATATATATATATATAGAAACACACACACAAATATATATATATATATATACATATATATATATATATATATATATATATATATATAAACACAACACACACACAACACACAATATTTGGGCAGCTGTTCACCGTTGGATCTCGCCAATACGCACAACGCCCCACCAACGCACGTCCAACGACCCCTACATGCACAAACACAAATATATATATATATAATATAACCTGAGAACTCTAGCACACACTCTCCGAAGCTAACCCAACGTGCGCACAAGCCCGAAACTAGGAAACCAAGTCGAAATGGCCGTTCGGTCATTTCGACGAACAGGCGGTGTGCGGTTCGGAAAATCTCCTGAAACGCACACCAAACCAACTCGGAATCGGCCCAAAATTTATCCACAGGTTCTAAACGATGTCTAGATCCTAGAAAAAATGCTAGCCTGTCGATTCTAGGCCCGTGGCGAAAACGCGCACGCACTTAGAACAGGCGACGACAAAAACCCCCAAAAATGCCCGAAATGCCCGTTTCTCCGCGACACGACTTCACGTGTCCGAACGGAGACACGCACTAACCCTCAAGACACCCGATAACGTCTATCTAGGTCCATCTAACCTAGAACATCACCCAAAATTGGGCCAATCTCGGATTTCACCCGAAATTGACACAAAATCTAGTGTCAAAGTCTCCAAACACAACCAAACTAGTTCCAACTTCCTCCCATGGGTAGGCTTAGGGTCTATGAAGATTCTAAACCACTAATTACACAATATAAGATTAATTAGCAAGGGTAAAGTTAGGGTTTACCTCTTGGGAGTTGGAATCCCAAGCCAAAGTCTCCAAAAAGCTCCAAATCTACCACAACTAGCTTCTAAGCTCCCAATCCAAGCTCCAACACCAAATCTAAGCTCTACCCACCTAGGTTAGGGAAAAATATAGGATTAGGGTTTACACAAAAGTAAGAAATGGAAGAAGGAAGAGAAAAAAAAAGGAGAAAACTTACTTGGGAAGAAGAAAGAAAGAAGAAGAAGAAGAAGAAGAAGAAGAAGAAGAAGAAGAAGAAGAAAAAGTGAAGAAGAAGAAGAAGAAGAAGAAGTGAATGGGGAGGGGGAGCTGCTGTCCGGACTGGTCTGGTCTGGGAAGGGGGGCCGGCCAAGAGCATAGAAATAGGGTTACACTAATCCAAAAGTCCAAAAAGCCCTCTCCTCAAGTTATTCCAATTGGGTTTTGGGTTTCGGGTTCCAAAAGCACTCAAACTAACTCCAAATCTCTCCAACTAACCCACTAAAAATATAATAAATATTCTAAACCCCAAAAATAAGTCTCACAAGGGTGTGGGTTAGGTCGGACATGGGTCCACTAGGGTCTGACATGGGTCAAGGCTAGCCAAAACCCTAAAACAATCAATAAAAAATAATACAACCACTAATTAAATATAAATACAATTAATTATAAATAATACATAATTAAATAAATTAAAATAAAAAAATAATACCCGGCTCAGGAAATGGGGTGGTGACAAGCCTATCCTCCTTAGAAAATTTTATCCTCGAAATTTAAAGTCAATCATACTCCCTCTAAGTCAAACCCCCAACAATCACAGTCAAGAAATTCTACCTAAGCAACATACAAGATGATGGTCCTACTAGTTGTGTATCACAGTCTCAATCAGGGTCACTACACTATCTACCACAGCACAAGGAAAGTCTAACAGGTACTAATGAAGCACACCACAAGGAATGGAAAAGGACAGGAAGAAGAACAAAGAGACAAACTTGCTAACCCGACACCCGTAGCATCGACCTCCTCGACCGTCAACGCATAAGCCCTGCCCTGCTGGGGTGTATCCCTCTACTGGTGTGGGGCATGATGCTGTGCCACAGGTGGCCTAGCTCCAACTCTCTGATCCTGTGATCCACCCAATGGAGGTGCGATGGGGCAATCTCGCATCAGGTGAGCAGCTGATCCACAGAACAAATACACCTTCAGCCTCCTCCTCCAAACATCCCAAGTGTGTCCTGCCTTCCTGCAGTAGGCACAAGTGGGCACTCTTTGATCATGACCCTGCTGTGCTATCTTCTACACGTAGGACGCTTAGCTGGTCCTGTACTGCCACTCGCACTGCCTGAATCATCCCTGCCTCTCTTGGACTTGAGCTCCAAGTCATCCTCTGCTCTCTGAGCGTCTCCTACTATCAACTCGAAAGTTGCCTCGCGGTCGCTCATGGTCAAAGACTTGACCCCCATGACCAAGCCTTTGTGAAACTTCCTTGCCTTTGCTACCTCACTCAAGCCCTCTACAAGTCTGCCCAGACGGCAGAACTCTGCTGCGTACTCGTCCACCATCATGCTTACTTGGATGAGTACCTCGAACTGGCTCTCCAAAGCACTGAGCGCCACATCTGGGAAAATTTTCTCCTCAAAAAGCCTCTTGAAAGCCTCCCAAGTAAGCCCTGGTGCCGCGATCCTCGTATCAGTGCGATACCACATCAAAGCGAGGTCGAACATCTAACTGCCCGCTGCCTCTATCTGCATGCTGTCTGAAATCTGTGCCAGCCTGAAGATGCCCTCAATCTGCTCTATCCAGTCATCCGCGTACAGGATCCCTTCTGTGTAACACCCTGTTCCGCTCAAGCGGACTGTCGTCTCAAACGGCAGTCGTGCAGCTGTTCCGACCTGCTTTGCCTCAAATGAGAAATAAAGGATATCCAGACTTGTCCCTACAGGAATCCGGCTTGGACTTTCAGAGGCTCGCTCAGACGTATCGCTCTACCGAGGTGAAAAATCGCTAAGGTGGGTGGCTACGGTGAACTTGTCTTTGCTTAGCCAGCACACATAAAACCTGGAATCATATATGCTAGTCGCTAGGTGAATCACCCCCTGCATGCTAATAAATCCAACGCACCTAGCTAAGGGAATAATCCCAACCTGTATTGCTATGCTAGAACATGGAAATGAAATACTGCTTATATTCAGACCCTCGCATGCTAAGTCCCTTAACGGTTTCATCTCTCGGCTTACCTTCAGGTCCGAGCAATCGTGTTTACTTGTGTTCCTTAGAAACGCATGCTTGTCTGCTTATGAATGTCTAACGTTATTATATTGTGCAATGTTTAAGCAATCCTGAACGCATGAATGGAACGTAGATGCAATATAAATGAATCATGCTACTGCTTGTCTTGTACTCACATAGCCTCCGAGCGATAATCACGTAGCCTACGGGCGATATTCACGTAGCCTACGGGCGATAGTCACGTAGCCTACGGGCGCACGTAGCCTACGGGTGATAATCACGTAGCCTTCGGGCGAATGAATGTTATTGTTCGATCACGGACAACTTGTGCACAAGGTATAGTTCCTGCGGGCGGCTGCTGGGGCACTGGCACCGTTCCGGCTCCGGACGGAACTAACGTTTAGTCTCACGTACTAGGACAGGGTGGTATGCGGCGCCTAACGTTCTTGCACGTAGCAAACCATCTTCGTCACAGACTAGTGTCCATTATGGCATACGCCAGTGATCACCTTGTACCTAACTTGTTGCATGCTTGCTTGTAAACGAAAGATAAACCATTCATCCTCGCTTAGCGGCTATCCGCGTGCGAGATACTGTATCGTATGAAACAAATAAACTGAATACATGAACGATCTTGAAATAAGTACTCGTGTTTGCATATGCTATGCCTCCTGAATGTTTATACATGCCCCTGCTTAAATTAACAATGTTTGCCTTGGACAGGGAAGGATAAATGGTAAGTTGGTAAGTCTCGCCGTGTTCCCTCAAACATCGCAAGGCGCACTGCCCGACACGTTAGGCTATTCAACGTTTGCATGAAACTGATCCTAAGGCAACTAGAAAGACAACTTAATAGTTGTGCACGGAACCTGTATTACGTGTTTGGATTTATCGAGCGGGCGAGTAGCTTCCCCACCAGTGCATTCAATGTACTGATAATCCACCAGTTTGATATGCAGGGTGCGGGAGAACCTCGTGCGGTGCGGACGCCTCCTTCGTGCGTGCTAAGGCCAGGAGTTCCCTCTGAAGCCTTGTAATGGTGCGTCCGGGACTGAAGCGCTTATACAAGACATAAGTTGTGAACATCGCCTGACCATCGCCTGTACATTCATTCCACAGTTGTAGCCACTTGGCACGCTTTTACTGTTTCAGAGAGAGGCTTGAGCGACTTATAATCTCGGCTATACGCCACCTGTAACACAAGTTTATATAAATAAAAGAGCTTGCTTTACTTCAACCTTGTGTTTCTATGCTTCCGCTATATTTGTCGACTCAGTGTACCTGTTATCGATCGCCTATGCGTTCATGACTCCGCTGCACTCGGACAATCTGTGCGACTCTGTGGCTTAGAACTCTTGCCGCCAGCCAATGAACCATGGCCTTGCACGGGCGTGGATTACGCTCGTACGGCATCACGCCCGGATGGGTTAAGCGATCGTTCCGCGGGAGCGCTGGCGAGGGTGATTCCCGCCTAGCGGGAACGGCCGATTTGCCTGCGGGAGATCGGGGCGTGACAGGTTGGTATCAGAGCCTGGCTTCTACGCCTTTGGACTTTGATTCGATATCTCTGTTTCGAAAGCTCGTTCGTGGGTTATGTGCGCGCTCTCTCTCAATGCCTCGATGGGATATTCCAACAATAAGTCTAAATACTTTCAAAATACGTTTTGAATGATATGCTTGCTTGTCTGGTTGTATGTTGCGAGTGGCCTTTGAGCCAACCTGTGCGAACCCTTGAGAGTATCGCTAGTAGCTTGTCCGATTTTCACTAACCCTAAGTTTGGTTGAATGCATCTATTCGAGGGACACCTTGAACTAGTGCACCATCCAAGACTTAAGAAAAGGTGAAACTCGAGTGCTAAGACTTCGCTATCACTGAGCTGGTTGACGTGTTCACGCTAGAGGGTACCTTCGAAAGTGCGCACGATCCAGTCTAAGCGATATGCTGATTTTGAAGCTTGTGCAAGTGAAGATCCAAATGAACAAGTACAAACGACTTGTCTAGGATTGCCTCAACCCTAGATTACTGCTTGTCCTTAGTAAGTCTCGAGGACGAGACTTTTTCTAAGTTGGGTAGGATGTAACACCCTGTTCCGCTCAAGCGGACTGCCGTCTCAAACGGCAGTCGTGCAGCTGTCCCGACCTGCTTTGCCTCAAATGAGAAACAAAGGATATCCAGACTTGTCCCTACAGGAACCCGGCTTGGACTTTCAGAGGCTCGCTCAGACGTATCGCTCTACCGAGGCGAAAAATCGCTAAGGTGGGTGGCTACGGTGAACTTGTCTTTGCTTAGCCAGCACACATAAAACCTGGAATCATATATGCTAGTCGCTAGGTGAATCACCCCCTGCATGCTAATAAATCCAACGCACCTAGCTAAGGGAATAATCCCAACCTGTATTGCTATGCTAGAACATGGAAATGAAATACTGCTTATATTCAGACCCTCGCATGCTAAGTCCCTTAACGGTTTTATCTCTCGGCTTACCTTCGGGTTCGAGCAATCGTGTTTACTTGTGTTCCTTAGAAACGCATGCTTGTCTGCTTATGAATGTCTAACATTATTATATTGTGCAATGTTTAAGCAATCCTGAACGCATGAATGGAACGTAGATGCAATATAAATGAATCATGCTACTGCTTGTCTTGTACTCACGTAGCCTCCGAGCGATAATCACGTAGCCTACGGGCGCACGTAGCCTACGGGCGATATTCACGTAGCCTACGGGCGATAGTCACGTAGCCTACGGGCGCACGTAGCCTACGGGTGATAATCACGTAGCCTTCGGGCGAATGAATATTATTGTTCGATCACGGACAACTTGTGCAAAAGGTATAGTTCCTGCGGGCGGCTGCTGGGGCACTGGCACCGTTCCGGCTCCGGACGGAACTAACGTTTAGTCTCACGTACTAGGACAGGGTGGTATGCGGCGCCTAACGTTCTTGCACGTAGCAAACCATCTTCGTCACAGACTAGTGTCCATTATGGCATACGCCAGTGATCACCTTGTACCTAACTTGTTGCATGCTTGCTTGTAAACGAAAGATAAACCATTCATCCTCGCTTAGCGTCTATCCGCGTGCGAGATACTGTATCGTATGAAACAAATAAACTGAATACATGAACGATCTTGAAATAAGTACTCGTGTTTGCATATGCTATGCCTCCTGAATGTTTATACATGCCCCTGCTTAAATTAACAATGTTTGCCTTGGACAGGGAAGGATAAATGGTAAGTTGGTAAGTCTCGCCGTGTTCCCTCAAACATCGCACGGCGCACTGTCCGACACGTTAGGCTATTCAACGTTTGCATGAAACTGATCCTAAGGCAACTAGAAAGACAACTTAATAGTTGTGCACGGAACCTGTATTACGTGTTTGGATTTGTCGAGCGGGCGAGTAGCTTCCCCACCAGTGCATTCAATGTACTGATAATCCACCAGTTTGATATGCAGGGTGCGGGAGAACCTCGTGTGGTGCGGACGCCTCCTTCGTGCGTGCTAAGGCCAGGAGTTCCCTCTGAAGCCTTGCAACGGTGCGTCCGGGACTGAAGCGCTTATACAAGACATAAGTTGTGAACATCGCCTCACCATCGCCTGTACATTCATTCCACAGTTGTAGCCACTTGGCACGCTTTTACTGTTTCAGAGAGAGGCTTGAGCGACTTGTAATCTCGGCTATACGCCACCTGTAACACAAGTTTATATAAATAAAAGAGCTTGCTTTACTTCAACCTTGTGTTTCTATGCTTCCGCTATATTTGTCGACTCAGTGAACCTGTTACCGATTGCCTATGCGTTCATGACTCCGCTGCACTCGGACAATCTGTGCGACTCTGTGGCTTAGAACTCTTGCCGCCAGCCAATGAACCATGGCCTTGCACGGGCTGGATCACGCTCGTGTCACGCCCGGATGGGTTAAGCGATCGTTTCGTGGGAGCGCTGGCGAGGGTGATTCCCGCCTAGCGGGAACGGCCGATTTGCCTGCGGGAGATCGGGGCGTGACATTCTGTACCCCGGAACTCCTTGGGTCGCATCCTCTGGAAGTCAATGATGCTGCCTGGCCTCGGGCGTTGAATCTGATCTGCCTGTGGCTGAATCTGTGTCACTCTATCCACTGCCGTCATGGCCACCTGGTGGGCGTTCTCAATGCCCAACCTCATCACATCCACCTGACGGTGCTGCGCGTCCATCATCTCCCTAAAGAACACATACAACTGTGCGACGTCTATTGGTGTAGGAAGTGGTGGAGGAACCACCGGAACGACTGGGGTAGTCCTCGAATCGACAGGTGAAGGAGGATCCCCGAGAGAAATAGAAGCTCCCTCAACCGCAGGAGTGGTGAGTGGAGCGGTAGCAGCTGCCTGAATATGAACTAGACGAGAGGTAGCAGACCTCTCGGTGGCAACTGCTGGAACGGTATGATAAGATCGTGTCTTCGGAGGCATCCTGAACATAGATCAAAAGAAGTTAATACGGCGCAAGATACGATATCATCAAAGAAGGACATTAATATTTCAAAAGAAAACAATTTCAGAATAATTAGATTAGAATTGTTCCTACTCGTGATTGAGTACACTCTCATCCTAGATCCTATATCCTAGAGCAGGCTCGCAGCAATACAACTAAGTTGTTGTACTACCACGATATCGCACTAATTACGAATCGAGACCTGCATGGGGCCGCCACCAAAAATGTGTCACGACCTGCACCCGGAAAATTGGGCATGAGTCATGGGTACGTCCAGCCTACGCCGCAGCATCGGCGGTAGAACACTGTCTAGGTCAAATATCTAGCTAACAATCTCACGTAATCAATATATAAACATGTCAAGATCTCAACTCCAAACGGAGGAGCAATATCATAATGATAATCATAATGTACTCAATCACGAATCTAAGCACGATAAGATAACAAAGAAGACTAACAGCTATAAAGTCTAACCAACAACAACTACTACAACAACCACAACATCAATAATAATAATACATCCAAAATCATATACAATACAAGGTCTCAATCCAAAACCGGAGACAAATCCGGTACCAAAAGCTAATAAAAACAATAACAAGGTCCTAGTGATCCCGGCTACCAACCCGAAAATCACTCCTAAACTAGAGGGTCCCTGTCTGCACCATCGACAGGCTCAGGTCCATAAAATGTCGGACACCAATCCTCCGGATACTCTGGAAAAAATATGTCCAGTCAGGACTGGAGCAAGTACACCTCTAACAGCAGCTCCAGTTAAATGATAAAAACTATAAAACAGTTATAGCAAGTAGCAAGGAGAATGAAATAAAGTATGAACAAGAAATATATACAACACTGGTGCATAAAGGTAAAGATGCATGAATATCAGAAGCAAGATAGTAATAACTGCAAGATACAAGAAATCTCAACTAAGAGTAACTCTGTGCACAAGAACGTGTAGTGAGTCCAGCATGAAATACATGTAAAGAGTCAAGTCCAGAAACTATAAGTGAGACCAGCAAGAAATGCAAGTGAGTCCAGACTATAAAGAATGAACTCGGTGTCTTTGAAATACTTGTTTCGACATGTAAACGGCTAGGGGTAAGTACGGCTCACCGCGCACTGGGTGCGCGGCTGCTATCATTCCAGATTAGACCAGAGGGGGTGATTCCTGATGATTCTAGATAGGAATATTTATATGTCTACTCGAGTATTTCCCCGTTTTGACTAGTACAAGTGAATCCAAGACCCGACACGTAAATCGAGTATGAGTCCAGCCTGAAATATGAGTGATGCATGTAGTGATGCCTGTAGGTGATGCCAGTAGGTGATTCCAGAATAGAGGCCAGAAACATAAAATATACGTGTCTCAAGTAAATGAATCCAGAAATACCAGTCCATGTCCCGTGTTGCGCCAGAATAATCAGATGATACTATACTAGAAGCTGAATCATAATAATCATAAGATAATAAAAACTATCAGAGAATGTACTTGCCTGACGTCCTAAACAACTGGCGATCCGAACAGGTGTCGCAATGACCTATTGCGAAAAGCAAGATTAAACAGATTTCTAATAAGTTAAACAGATATAAAATAACTAAAAACAGGCTTCTAGGGTCGTTCTAGGTCAAACGGGTCAAACCGGTGAAATCTGGATCAAAAAGTCAACTCTAGGTTAAAAAGTCAACCTTGGGTCAAATCTAGGTCAAGAGTTGACTTGGTGGTCCACCGAGTCAACTACGGTCAACTCTAGGTCAAACTAGGGTGCCCCTGAAATTTTAGGTCAAAACTAGGTCATTAAGCTAATAAACCCTCAAACTCGCCTCCTTGAGATACCGGGATACCCTCGGTATCCGACACCTCAACCTACGCTACGCACCCCGCCTATACCCGCTAAAACCTATGCTAGCACGCGTAAATATATACACATATACATATAAACCCATCTCTAAACTCAAACCTAGGCAACTGCTCAAAAACCCCGCTCGAAACTCAATACCTTGGATATCTCAAGGTATTGAGATACCTTGGTATCTCAAGGTATTGAGATACCTCTCTAAACTCAACCCTACTACCCCTCTAGCTAACTAACTATGCATAAACATAAATATCTAGCTATAATCTAGGCTAAACATAAATATCTAGCTGAATCATAATAATCATAAGATAATAAAAACTATCAGAGAATGTACACACTCTCACACACACTAACACACAACCACACACACAAATATACATATATATATACACATACACACATACATATATATATATATATATACATATACACACACACAAACTCATATATATATATATATATATATATATATATATAAACACTCACACACACTCACCTACACATACACTAACACCAACACACACTCACACAAACACTCACTAACACACTCACATATACATAAAAACACACATACATATATAAATATATATATATATAAAAATACGCACACAAATATATATATATATATATATATATATATATATATATATATATATATATATATATATATATAAATACAACACACACAACACACAACACAACGCACAATGCCCCACCAACGCACGCTCAACGACCCCTACACGCACAAACACAAATATATATATATAAAATATAATCCGAGAACTCTAGCACACACTCTCCGAAGCTAACCCAGCGCGCACACAAGCCCGAAACTAGGAAACTAAGTCGAAATGGCCGTTCGGTCATTTCGACGAACACGCGGTGTGCGGTTCGGAAAATCTCCTGAAACGCATACCAAACCAACTAGGAATCGGCCCAAAATTTACCCATGGGTTCTAAACGATGTCTAGATCCTAGAAAAAATACTATCCCGTCGATTCTAGGCCCGTGGCGAAAACGCGCATGCACTTAGAACCGGCGACGACGAAAACCCCGAAAACGCCCGAAACGCCCGTTTCTCAGCGACACGACTTCACGTGTCCGAACGAAGACACGCACTAACCCTCAAGACACCCGACAACGTCTACCTAGGTCCGTCTAACCTAGGGCATCACCCAAAATTGGGCCAATCTTGGATTTCACCCAAATTTGACACAAAACCTAGTGTCAAAGTCTCCAAACACAACCAAACTAGTTTCAACTTCCTTCCACGGGTAGGATTAGGGTCTATGAAGGTTCTAAACTACTAATTACACTATATAAGAGTAATTAGCAAGGGAAAAGTTAGGGTTTACCTCTTGGGAGTTGGAATCCCAAGCCAAAGTCTCCAAAAAGCTCCAAATCCACCACAACTAGCTTCCAAGCTCCCAATCCAAGCTCCAATACCAAATCTAAGCTCTACCCACCTAGGTTAGAGAAAAATATTGGGTTAGGGTTTACACAAAAGTAAGAAATGGAAGAAGGAAGAGAGAAAAAAGGAGAAAACTTACTTGGGAAGAAGAAAGGAAGAAGAAGAAGTAGTGGAGAAGAAGAAGAAGAAGAAGAAGAAGTGAATGGGGAGCGGGAGCTGCTGTCGGGTCTAGTCTGGGAAGGGGGCCGGCCAAGAGCAAAGAAATAGGGTTACACTAATCCAAAAGTCCAAAAAGCCCTCTCCTCAAGTCATTCCAATTGGGTTTTGGGTTTCGGGTTCCAAAAGCACTCAAACTAACTCCAAATCTCTCCAACTAACCCACTAAAAATATAATAAATATTCTAAACCCCAAAAATAAGTCTCACAAGGGTGTGGGTTGGGTCGGACATGGGTCTACTAGGGTCTGACATGGGTCCAGGCTAGCCAAAACCCTAAAATAATCAATAAAAAATAATACAACCACTAACTAAATATAAATATAATTAATTATAAATAATACACAATTAACTAAATTAAAATAAATAAAAAATATTCAGCTCAGGAAATAGGGTGGTGATAGTATCCTGGACCAGCTAGAGCGCCATTATAACAGACGCACCAGATCCAGAGGCCAGTTATTCCTTGCCCATTCTGCAAGAAGCAGGAACATAGATAGGATGCGTGCAGGATAAGATTGTGCCAGTATTTATTCTACGGATCAGGAGACTACCAGTTGAGGGCTTGTCCTAGATCTCCAGCTCGTCCAGCTCAGGACGGGGCCCAGGCACAGAGAGCACCTGCAAGACCACAAATGGAATAGCAGAGAGGGCCTCCTCTACCACCACCACAAAAACAGTTTGCTCAGCACCAACAACAAAGAGATGCCCAGCGACAGGGGCGAGCTTTTGCCTTGACCGTCGAGGAGGAGGAGCCAGTTGATGATGTTATTTCAGGTTCGATCTATCTTGATTCTTTTCCAACTCATGCTTTATTTGATTTTGGTGCTTCACATAGTTTCGTATCTGTAGCTTTTGCTCTGAAATATCACCTTGTGACTGAACCATTGGCAAGGACTTGCAAGATCATGATCGGGGAAGGCATTATCCTGGTCAGTGATGTTTGCAAGTATCGGAGAGTTTTTTTGGGAGGCCGAGAGTTGAGTGTGTGTCTACTCGTAATGCCACTTCCGATCTACGAGATAGTACTCAGGATAGATTGGTTGAGTAGGCACCATGCTAGTATTGATTATCGTGGAGGTAGAGTTTTATTTCAGATACCAGGAGAGCTAGAGTTTGAGTTCATTAAAGGAGTAGTAGAGCAGAGCGAAGGAGATCTCTGTGGATCTATAGTAGAAGAGCAGGAGTTGCCACATCTATTAATTGTAGAGTATATGGACATCTTTTCGGAGGAGTTATCAGGGTTGCCACTAGACAGAGATATGGAGTTCTCTATAGACTTGGTGCCAAGCGCAGAGCCGATATCACAGCATGTCTATAGAGTGAACAATAATGAACTGGCAGAGTCGAAGAAGTGGGTGGATGAGTTATAGGACAAAGGCTTTATCCGGTCCAGTTCATCACCATGGGTTGCTCTGGTATTATTTGTACCGAAGAAGGATAGGTTAGTACGCATGTGTACCGACTACAGGGCACTCAACATGTCACGTCCCATCCCAAAATACGTAGGACCAGGAACATGTAAGCATGCCAGCCGTATGTATATGGCAACTCCAATATATGGATACCATAATACACACGTACGCTGTAGTATGAATATAAACTCACATGTGGTATACATATTATCACAAGTCACCGATATACTAAATCTCATCCACACAACAAGTCACAAAAGGGAATAACTAAACTAAAATAATGAGTCTGAATAATCCAAAACTAATAGTCGGGTGGAGACAAATCCACTACCAATGACTATATCAAAACTAGAATGAGAGAGGAGGGTAATCTCCAATATAAATAAGATGATGATAGAAGTGTATCAGCAAAGTGATCCATCGTTAGAGATAATCAAAGATGCTCCGAAGGTAAGACCTCCTCGAAAGAGATAAGTAGTAAGTCCTGATCTGTGCTCCTGCCAATATCCATGAATATCTACACCTGGAAAGGTTCCAGGTCCTCAGAGGGACGTAACAAGATACATAGAAGCAAGCTAATTTGAATACAGTAAACATGCATAATGTTTAAAAATATATAAGTACGCTGTACAAGATAATCTATATGAATGCAAATGAGGACAACTTTTTAACGTATGGGCAAGGGTAGGCTACTTGATCTAAGCCTCACAACTCACACACCCGTCTAGAACATTATCAGCCGACATACCTCGGGGGTAGTGACCCTCGTGACTCCATCAATCGACATACCTCGGGGCTAGCGACCATCGGACACGAACACCATAGTGCGTGCTAGTTACTACAGTTTACCAGAGTGGTTAAAGCCCATACGCCTACTGATTGTCCTCTCATGATACTAAGTGCCATGTGTGTGTCAATATATCTAATATATAGTAATGACTGAAAGAAACTACACATACAATGAATATACAGAAATACAATGAATATACAGAAATATAATAAGCATGCAAAATACGGTAAGTAATTTGGCAAGGTATCTTGCCTGGTCTGAAAAAGAATGAAGTCCCAACTCAAGGCGTCGTCCGATCTACCCGTCACATAAATTAAACAAGTTAGGTTACAAAAGTTGGTAAATAGGTTCCTCCATTTAATCTATTTTAATTATGAATAAAATAACCTAAAATAGTATTTTAATCTTATTATAATCTAATTTTATTGTTAAGCTATAATTTTGGTCCAAAAAAAATTAACTTTACGGATTTGTGATCCGGGACACGCAAATCGAGGCAATCCGTTGACCAAAAAGTCAACCGACTCAAATACTAGATTTGTGTATAAAATCCTATAGATTTTAGCTCTACATGAATGCCATAATCGACGGTTTTATAAAATCACAAGTCGGTAAAGAGTTATGGCCACAAGGGCGAATAGATGACAGTTTTCGGTGAATTCCTATTTACGTCTACGTTGCATAAAATTTATAGTAGATTAAACTTGCATGTTAAATTCTGGAAAAGTAATTTTATGTAAGTTCATCATGTCAACTTTTCAAAACTTCAAACGGTTCGTAATTTTGAGTTCGGGATCTCCCGTAATCTCAAAAATACCAAAATACGTCTGATTTTGGACAGCTGACACTTTTAGAAATTTCTGGAAAAATAGGTTCATAAATTATTAAAATAATTTATATATTCAGAAAACAAACCTTGATATAGTTCTAATAAAAAAAAACTGAAGCGTGTTTGGAGTCCGGAGATAGGAGATATCGTCTTTTTAAGTCGTCATAACTACTAGAAAATGAGGCTGAATTTATGACGAATTTTGACTCTTTTTGGACGAAAAAGAGAGGATTTTGGAGAAGAAAAATATGAAGGATGAGATATTTATAATGGTGGACACTACTTAATTAAATACGACTAAGATTGGTTAATTTGGATAGGATTATGATGAATTTAAATAAGGATAGGATATGCATGAAGTTGCTTTCCTAGTAGGCTCAGGATTTAAATTAATTTAAAATAGAATTTGTTCATCTCAATAATTTATAATCTTAAATAGAATTAAATATAATATAAATAATTTATATATAATCTTATTAATATCTATTAACACTAAATTAGCATATATCTAATATTAAGACTATATATAACCAAATAAATCCTAAATAATTTCAAAAATCTAATAAAATTCTTAAAATTCTAAATAAATTACAGAAAAATATAATTAAATATTTTAAACTAAAATAAATATTTGGTAGGAACAACATGCAAGTATGGTCTCGTAGTAAATCATAGAAGTCCTAGAAATTTACGTTCCCTATGTTTTAATTACCTAAAAATGATTCTAATAAATATTTATATAAGTAAATATATCAAGAAATTTATTTTCTAATTAACTAAGAGAATACTCTAAAGAAATTTAATATTTAAAATAATCTATAATAAATATAATAATATAAAATACACACAAAATACCTATTTTAGGTGAGGGGGTTTACAATCTACCCAACTTACAAAAATTTCGTCCTCGAAATTGACACTAACCCATATTCATAATAATCACTATAGCTATTATACTACATTGTTGTCTAACAGTGTTTCCTAAAAGTCGTGCTCTGTCATTCTAACACTTCCTCATTTATTGTCCATACACTATTCTATTTCTAACTCATCTACACTACCCAACTTACAAGAGTTCTACTAGTAGTCACAGTCTTTTGAGGCTATTGTCTAGGTTGTAACACGAATATATTTATTGGGTCGAGAATCTTGGGGTACTTGTCTTGAATCTCACAACCACATTTATTTTTGTAACCGTCAGGTATCATAGTCTAATACTGCCATGCCACCTGACCAATATGCTGCAAATATTTTGAATACTCTACTACAACGGTCTAGCTCCAGCTGTCGCTACTTTGTCAGCGATTTGTCATAGTTGTCAGTTCGTAACAAGTGCCTTCTACTCTTTCCTAGGTTTAGTCTAGGTTTTAGGGTAACATTTAAGGTCTTGACTAACTTTATAAAACTATTAGAAGTATAAACTAGTTCAAACAGTCTAACAAATTCCTATTAGCCTAAGGAATGCTATACATGGTTTTTAAAATAATAAGAGGATACAGATATTGCTATAGGTTATATACATAAGGGTTATTAATAAGAACTCATCCTTTAGTTATTAATCATCTACTAAACCATTTACGTTTTAACTAACAAAACTAAGGATGGGGTCGAAGTAGACCAACAATTCATGTTGGCACGAAAAAGACGTAAAGACAATAGGGAGAATTAAGCACGAGATAATGAATGGATAGAGAATAGAAGATGAGCCACCCAAGGGGGCGAGATGGTGATAGAAAAAGAATACTACTACTGCTACTCGCGTCATCTATTAGCATCGCGTGTATGCCATCTAGGTAAAATATCAGTATATCCTCATAACTGCTAAACCAACACCTATATAATTCTACGTCTACTATGCACCTAAGATCTCGTGTCATAAAGGGGGTCATGAGTATGCAATGACACATATAACTAAAGGTAGTACCTGTATCTACGACTTTCTGTGCCTGCGCTTCCTTATTTGTCATCATGAGCGCTTAGACTATGGGGTATATCTAGTACTATCCGTGTATCAAACTTATACTAAGCACGAACGTTCATCTTTCCAAAATAGGGGAAGACGGGAGACAACAATAAAGAAGTCAAGGAGGAGGTGATAGAATACAAGTACGGGATTCAAAGGGATTAAAGAATTTGAAAGTGAGTTGCCAAGGCAGTTGTGGATTGAAATCTTATTTTGGTAAATTCCTATTCGCATGTTCACATCAGAACAGTTATGTACCTGACATGATATGCTCTGACCAGTCTAGAGGGCAGATATATTCGTCTAACAAGTTGAGTCAACTATATCTCAATCCACATAAAGTAGTGATACAAAGAGCGAACCAAGCGCACTACGGTTGATCAGACCATAATACACCAATTCTGATTTAGACAATGTATTAGTGTGGGCCCCCAATAATACATGTCATAAACAAGTTCAATAAAAGAATAAGCTTACAAAACTAGGCTATAATAGCAGCATAAGTCGAGGTAGTAAAAATATAAGTACGCTTGATTATAATGGAGGAAGGTACAGAATAATCTAAGTTCATCAAAAAGATCGGTGTTGTGCCTCTACAGTTGCCATACTAATTTTTTGTCTAAGTCTAAAGTCAACCAAATGGGTGTATGGGCCTCTAAGTTTTACAGTCCATAATAACACTAAAGTTCTATAGTCTGGATAAACACTATATTTTTATACAAGTCTATAGTTGGTGTCATTTAATTATACTTCATTAATGAGTCAACAGGACTATGTGTTACTAGGTTATGAGGCATACTATCCAACTTACAATAATTTAACTAATAGTATTATTAAACAATAGAGTGTATATACCTGGTACAAGACACCTTCCTACCCCTATCAAGCATGAAAGAAAAGATAAGATTGACGTTGTGAAAGGATCAAGCAAGATGCAATACAAGCAATCAAATAAGAATGCGAAATAAAATCAAGAACGATGATTAAATAAGTGGATGAGATCCTATATTCTAATCATATGCGCAGGCTTGCTCGGTACAGTAACGTAACCGAGACAATATGCTCTCGACCTGCATGGGCCACCACAAAAACATGTCACGCCCCAGTCCCAAAATACGTAGGACCAGGAACATGTAAGCATGCCAGAATATGGCAACTCTAATATATGGATACCATAATACACACGTACGATATAGTATGAATATAAACTCACATGTGGTATACATATTGTCACAAGTCACCGATATACTAAATCTTATCCACACAACAAGTCTCAAAAGGAAATAACTAAACTAAAATAATGATTCTGAATAATCCAAAACTAATAGTCGGGTGGAGATAAATCCACTACCAATGACTATATCAAAACTAGAATGAGAGAGGAGGGTAATCTCCAATATAAATAAGATGATGATAGAAGTGTATCAGCGAAGCGATCCATCGCTAGAGATAATCAAAGATGCTCCGAAGGTAAGACCTCCTCGGAAGAGATAAGTAGTAAGTCCTGATCCGTGCTCCTGCCAATATCCATGAATATCTACACCTGGAAAGGGACCAGGTCCTCAGAGGGACGTAACAAGATACATAGAAGCAAGCCAATTTGAATACAGTAAACATGCATAATGTTTAGAAATATATAAGTACGATATACAAGACAATCTATATGAATGCAAATGAGGACAACTTTTTAACGTATGGGCAAGGGTAGGCTACTCGATCTAAGCCTCACAACTCACACACCCGTCTAGAACATCATCAGCCGACATACCTCGGGGGTAGCGACCCTCGTGACTCCATCAATCGACATACCTCGGGGGTAGCGACCATCAGACATGACCACCATAGTGCATGCTAGTTACTACGGTTTACCAGAGTGTTTAAAGCCCATACGCCTACTGATTGTCCTCTCATGATACTAAGTGTCATGTGTGTGTCAATATATCTAATATATAGTAATGACTGAAAGAAATTGCACATGCAATGAATATACAGAAATACAATGAATATACAGAAATATAATAAGCATGCAAAATACGGTAAGCAATTTGGCAAGGTATCTTGCCTGTTCTGAAAAAGAATGAAGTCCCAACTCAAGGCGTCGTCCGATCTACCCGTCACATAAATTAAACACGTTAAATTACAAAAATGGGTAAATAGGTTCCTCCATTTAATCTATTTTAATTCTGAATAAAATAACCTAAAATAGTATTTTAATCTTATTATAATCTGATTTTATTGTTAAGCTCTAATTTTGGTCCAAAGAAAATTAACTTTACGGATTTGTGATCCGGGACACTCAAATCGAGGCAATCCGTTGACCAAAGAGTCAACCGACTCAAATCCTGGATTTGTGTATAAAATCATATATATTTTAGCGCTACATGAATTTCGTAATCGACGGTTTTATAAAATCATAAGTCGGTAAAGAGTTATGGCCACAAGGGCGAATAGATGACAGTTTTCAGTAATTTCTTATTTACGTCTATGTTGCACAAATTTTACAGTAGATTAAACTTGCATATTAAATTCTAGAAAAGTAATTTTATGTAAGTTCATCATGTCAACTTTTCGAAACTTCAAACGGTTCATAATTTCGAGTTCGGGATCTCCCGTAATCTCAAAAATACCAAAATGCGTCTGATTTCGGACAGCTGACACTTTTAGAAATTTCTGGAAAAATAGGTTCATAAATTATTAAAATAATTTATATATTCAGAAAACTAACCTTGATATAGTTCTAACAAAAAAACTGGAGCGCGTTTGGAGTCCGGAGATATCGTCTTTTTAAGTCATCATAACTACTAGAAAATAAGGCTGAATTTATGACGAATTTTGACTCTTTTTGGACGAAAAAGAGAGGATTTTGGAGAAGAAAAATATGAAGGATGAGGTATTTATAATGGTGGACACTACTTAATTAAATACGACTAGGATTGGTTAATTTGGATAGGATTATGATGAATTTAAATAAGGATAGGATATGCATGAAGTTGCTTTCCTAGTAGGCTCAGGATTTGAATTAATTTAAAATAGAATTTGAGTTCATCTCAATAATTTATAATCTTAAATAGAATTAAAGATAATACAAATAATTTATATATAATCTTATTAATATCTATTAACACTAAATTAGCATATATCTAATATTAAGACTATATATAACCAAATAAATCCTAAATAATTTCAAAAATCTAAATAAATTTCTTAAAATTCTAAATAAATTATAGAAAAATATAATTAAATATTTTAAACTAAAATAAATATTTGTTAGGAACAACATGCAAGTATGGTCTCCTAGTAAATCATAGAAGTCCTAAAAATTTATGTTCCCTATGTTTTAATTACCTAAAAATTCTAGAAAAATCTCCAAAAATCTAAAATAGCCTAAAAATGATTCTAAATAAATATTTATATAAGTAAATATATCAAGAAATTTATTTTCTAATTAACTAAGAGAATACTCTAAAGAAATTTAATATTTAAAATAATCTATAATAAATATAATAATATAAAATACACACAAAATACCTATTTTGGGTGAGGGGGTTTACACAATAACCTCACTATCAAGAACAAATATCCGTTGCCGCGAATTGATGATTTATTTGATCAATTGAGCAGAGCGAAGGTATTTTCAAAGATAGACTTGAGGTCAAGGTACCATCATGTGAAAGTTAAGAAGGAGGACATTTCGATGACAGCTTTTAGGACTCGATATGGGCAGTTTGAGTTATTGGTGATGTCGTTTGGGTTGACCAATGCCCCTACGATATTCATGGATTTGATGAATAAGGTATTTTATCAGTAACTGGATCAGTTTGTTGTGGTCTTCATTGATAATATTCTGATATATTCGAAGACACCGGAGAAGCATAAGAAATACCTGAGGATAGTTCTGGAGACCCTTAAAAAGGAGAAGCTTTATGGCAAGCTTTTGAAGTGTGAGTTCTTTCTTGATAAGGTTGAATTACTCGGACATGTAATTATAGGAGAAAGAATCGCAGTAGACCCGAAGAAGATATCAGCAGTCGAGTTATGGTCTACCCCGAGTTCAATGGCGGAGATTAGGAGCTTTCTTGGATTGAAAGGCTATTATCGGAGGTTTGTTCAGGATTTTTCCAAAATTGTGGAACTGATGACTAGGCTAACCAGGAAGAACGTGGAGTTCGTCTGGACTAAGGAGTGTCAGACTGCTTTTAAGGAGATAAAAAAAAGGTTGACTATCGCTCCAGTGTTGACGTTGTCATCGGGGATAGAAGGGTTTTCTATATATAGTGATGCTTCGGATAAGGGTTTGGGTTGTGTGTTACAGTAGAATAGGAAGGTGATTGCCTATGCCTCCAGGCAATTATGCCCGCATAAAAGAAATACCCTACCCATGACTTAGAATTGGAAGCAGTTATTTTTGCTCTTAAGCCGTGAAAGCACTACTTATATAGAGAGCGGGTAGAGATCTTCACAGACCATAAGAGCTTAAAATATGTATTTACACAAAAAGAGCTCAACATGAGACAGAGGCGATGGTTGGAGTTGATGAAGGACTTCGACATTTTCTTGCAGTACCATCCAGAGAAGGCTAACATAGTCGTTGATGCCTTGAGTAGGTATCCAGTGACTATGTACTTGACGAGGGATAGGCACTTATTGGCCGATCTTGATAGCTTGGGTATTGAGGTATTAGTTTCTGGAGTTACAGCACAGATATGGAAACTTCAGGTACATTCATAGTTGATAGACCGAATCAGAGTCACACAGTTCAAGGATGAGTCTCTAAGGAGCATCAGAGTGTAGGTCCAGATGAGATTGGCAGAGGACTTCAGTATTACAGAGGATGGATCATTGCGGCACGGTACCATATTATGTGTGCCGAGTGGAGCGTTGCGTGAGAAGGTTCTTCAGGAGGCGCATCGATCTCAGTACTCTATGCATCCAGGTGCCAACAAGATTTATAGGGACATGAGAGAGCATGTTTGGTGGTATGGTATGAAGCTGGAGGTAGCAAGCTTCGTATCTAGATATTTGGTATGTTAGCAGGTAAAGGCAGAGAGACAGAGGCCAGGTGGATTGCTTCAGCCTTTACCTATTCCAGAGTGGAAGTGGGAGCATGTGACAATGGACTTTGTTTTGGGGCTTTCACGTTCTCCAGGAGGAAAAGATGCGATTTGGGTCATCGTAGACAAGTTGACCAAATCGGGCCACTTTCTGCCATTCAAAGTGGGTACATCTACGGAGAAGCTCACGGAGATGTATGTGCATAAGATAGTCAAATTTCATGGAGTTTTTATGAGCATAGTCTCGGATTGTGATAGTCGCTTCATATTCTACTTCTGGAGGAGTTTGCAGGCTAGCTTGGGCACTCAGCTCAAGTTCAGTACCGTATATCACCCCCCAACAGACGGGCAGCCAGAGAGGACTATTCAGACTCTCGAGGATATGCTACGTACTTGTGTTTTGGATTTCAGAGGATCTTGGAAGGATCATCTTTACTTGGTAAAGTTTGCTTATAACAACAGCTACCAGGCCAGTATCGAGATATCACCATGTGAGACATTGTATAGATGGAGATATCGCACTACGTTATCATGGGATGATGTTGGTGAGAGAGCCTTATTAGGATCAAAGATGGTTGTGGATGCAGCTGAGAAGCTGAAGCTTATCAGGAATAGACTTTGGGTGACAAATGACAGACAGCGGCATTGGGCCGATAGCCACCGGAGATCGTTGGAGTTTGAGGTATAAATTTTGTTTTGTATTGCTTGTGATTACTTATTTTAGTTAGAGTGCTAAGGATGTATTTCGTACTAGGTTGGCGATCTGGTATTCTCGAGGATTTCTCTGACACGGGGCATGATTCACTTTGGTGGAGACGAAAAGCTTAGTCCACGGTACATCGGACCCTTCAACGTTCTTGAGAGGGTCGGTGCAGTGGCCTGCAGACTAGTCTTACCGCCTGCGCATAACGTGTTCTACGTATCACAGCTGAGATGGTACATGGCAGATCCTATCCATGTACAAGATCACTAGGAGATCGAGGTTGGTCCGACTCTCAGCCACCCAGAGCAGCTCGTGAAGATTCTGGATCGTAGGAAGAAGGTGCTGCGAAACCAGACGATTTCTTTGGTGCATGTGGCATGGAGACATTACTCGCCAGGAGAGAGTACCTGGGAGCGAGAGGCCGAGATACGCGAGCGATATCCTTATCTGTTTGAGCCATGAGGTATAATTCTTTCTTGATTATATTGATTATTATTGGTAGTTAGTTCTTCCTTAATTTCGAGGACGAATTTTTTTAAAAGTGGGTAGGATTGTCACCCTCACTTTTTCAGCTAGGGGTATTTTGGTAAATTGGCATGGGTAAATAATTTTTACGAATAAATATTTAATTGGTGTGTTATAGAAATTATTTAATGATTGTATTAATTATCTAGTTATTAGTGAGTTATAGGTTAAGAGTGACTTGTATTAATTATTTTGTTAGAGACTAGTCCAATAATTAGACTTGTTATGACAACTAGGGAGCCTAGATTGGACCCAAGCCCATTAGACATTTCTCACTAATTAATTAAGGAGAATTAGCTTAGTTACAATTAGTTAGAGACTTCCAAGATTATTCTTCCTAATTATTTCTCATAATTCACCATGTAGGGATAACTTGGACCTTTGAAAGTGCCTTGGGGAAGGGGGGAGGGGGACGACCACTATTAGAGGGGGCTCTCCTCTCTCTCTCTCTCTCTCTCTCTCTCTCTCTCTCTCTCTCTCTCTCTTATTTGTATTATTTTAGATCTAAAAATTAGATCCCCAATTTTTTATCATTCCCTCCATTGAATTCCTACTCAATTCACCCCATTTTTTTTCTCAAATTCATCACTCTTAGAGCTTTAGAGCTTGGAGCTTTGGATCTTGGAGAAGCAAGGAGCACAAGGAGGAGGAACTTTGGAGCTAGAGATCTTGTCCAAAATGTGTCCAATTGTATTTTTATTAGGAATCCATCTCCCAATTCACTACTAAAAATTGCGGGATTAGTGACATTTTTAGCGACGTAAAATTAAATCGTCGTTAATATTAAAGATATCAGCGACTCTGAAGAATAACGTCGCTGTTTGGTGACATATAGTGACGTTTAGATATGGTAATTAATTTTTTTAAAAGAATAGCCGCTATAAGTTTATTTAAGGTCGCTAAACGTCGCTGAGTTATATTATTAGCGACGTTTAGCAACGTCTTTAGCGATGTTAATATATTAAATATTTAGCGACGTATTTAGCGACGTCTATAACGTCGCTAAATATTTATATTAGCGACGTCATTATATGGCGTCGCTAAACGTCGCTAATTTATTTTATTATTTAGGGTTGACGAATTCCTTTCCCCCCATTTCCTTCGATCTCTCTCCCAAATTTTTAAACCCCCCCTCCGTCATGTCCGGCTCCCCTCCTCCCTCCGGCGTCCCCTCCTCCCTCCCGGTGCCCCACCTCGGCGACCCCCCTCCGGCCGGCGGCCCCTCCTCCCTCCGGCTCCCCTCCTCCCTCCTCCCTCCGGCGTCCTCCTCCCTCCGTCGGCTCCTCCTCCCTCCGGTGTTCTCCTCTCTCCAGCTTCCCTCCTCCTCACTCGGTGAGATCTCCCTGTCTCCTTTCTCTGTCTCTCTGTGTCTCTCTAACACGACACAATATGACACAACACGATACGACACGACATGAAACTACTGCTACTAGTACTTTGTCTTATCTCGACACTTGTCTTGTATACTTCTGTGCCTTGCCTTTGTCCATTGATTGTCGCCATATCGTCCTCTACACCAACTACAATGACCTCATCTTCTTTCTTTGGGTCTCTTACAATTCAGGAATCAGAACACCAAGATCCTTCTTTGTAATACTACCAGACTTAATGGTACACTTTCTATAGTACTACCAAACTTAATAGTACTACCAGTCAATGTCCGGTAGACTTTCTAATAATGTATGCACTTGACAAAGTTTAGGTGAATTATAGGTCTTGAGAGAGCTGGATCCCTCTGAGGATGAAGCAGTAGGGCATGAGATTGGTGAGACATTATATGCGGCATATACCTTATCAACGATATATCCTCCACCTTTATCGTTTGACAAAGGATGAAAGAGAAGGGAGGAGAGGTATATTAACTGACCTTCAAGATTAGTCTAGGGGCATGGCCTGATAAACTTTCTAGATCTCCTGATAATTGTTGTACTTGGCAAAGTTGAGTCAAAGAAGAGGTCTTGGGAGAGTTGGAGACCACAGAGGAGGATGGAGCAGTAGAACATGATATTGGTGGTGCTGATGACCATGATCAGGAAGACGATTAGTGGGGGATGAAGGATTGGGAAATGACTATGGAGGTAGCATACTTAATATGCTGGACAGACACATGGAGGGGTAGAGTCCATTGTGGGTATTGTAAATGATGAAGAGGTTGATGTCGAGTTCAAGGAGGTTGATGAGGTAAACAACTTAGGCAATATGTTGTAGGTGTCGAGAAGGCTACTGCAGACTGCTAAACCTGTTGTTGAAGGCTCTACGGTGCACTGGCTCTGCTGCTACTTGTTGAGTTTACTTGTTGTTGTGCATCCTTCCTGCTGTGCACTGCACAGTGTTGTTGCACATTGATTCCTCACTGTTGCACTGTACAGTACAGCTAGCTGCTAGCACAGAGCTGGCACACTGCTCTTCCTTCACTGCCAAATAATGCATACTAAAAACTGTGAACTGCTCTCCCCAGTGACCCAAGCTCACTTAATCACTCAAACAACCATATGCACACACACACATACATACATACATAGGGCATTTTGTATCAAGTTAGAGCAGTTCTTACCTTTCTCCAGAGAACCATACTGTATTTAACGATTTATAGGACACATACTGTCATTTTTGCAGAAGTATCTAGAAATAGATATGAATTACTATCTGCGTTATCGTTCGTGGATGTACAACCGTCATCTTGATGACATGTGCGGTATGCGGGATAAATTCATTGAGGGTGTACAGTAGTTCCTGCAGTTCGCCAAGGCGTTCCCTTAGTACATGGACGGTACCAAAATTAAGTGTCTGTGTGTGAGATATTGTAACTTAAAATATCATCCAGAAGTAGAAGTCACATATCATTTGTACTCGGAGGGCTTCACGCCGAATTACTATCAGTGGACCGCGCACGGAGAACTTGTGTCTCTAGCATCGGAGTCGGAGCCTTATGTGGAGCCGTATATGGATGTCTACGACCACGCTGCTTACGACGACGGGTGGGTAAACATGATTTTTGATGTAGCAGAGCCTAGTTTTAATTTGGACAATCATGATGCAGCTGAGGAGGCACCGAATGTCGATGCTGCAAAGTTTATGGAGTTGCTGGAGAATGCAAGGACTCTATTATATCCTGGTTGTGAGGATCATTCACCGTTGGAGGTGGTTACAAGATTGTTGAGCATCAATTCCGATTTTAACATGTCGCAAGAATGCTATAATCGACTAATCGATTTGATTATAGAGATCTTGGCCGAGGGTGCAAAGTTGCCTAAAGACTTCTACCGATCTAAGAGGATAGTGAGATCGCTCTGGATGGGATACGAGAAAATCGATGCATGTCATAACGGGTGTATGTTATACTACAAAGATGACAAGGATGAAGATACATGCAAATTCTGTGGTGCTGATCGCTACAAGGCTACTGGTAGAGAAAAGTCTGTCAGTGCAAGGAAGCCTACCGATTCGATGCACTACTTGCCTTTGACGTCGCGGTTGCAGAGGTTGTTTATGGTTAAGGAGACTGCAGAAAATATGAGTTGGCACAGGCGAAAACAGATCGAAGGAGTATTGGATCATCCATCCGATGGAGAAGCATGAAAGCACTTTGATTGAGAGTATCCAGATTTTGCTTCAGATCCGTGTAATGTCAGATTGGGGCTCTCCTCTGACGATTTTACCCCATTCGGACTTTCGGGCTCCCAGTATTCATGTTGGCCTGTGATCGTCACTTCGTACAATCTATCGCCTTGGATGTGCATGAAGACTCCGTATATGTTCCTAACCGTTATTATATCGGGTTCGAACAATCCAAAGAGAAACATTGATGTATATTTACAGCCTTTGATAGATGAGTTGAATCAGCTGTGGGAAATAGGTGCCAACACGTACGATGTTTCTAGAAAATAGAATTTTCAGATGAGGGCAGCACTTATGTGGACCATTAACGACTTTTAGGCCTATGGAATGGTATCGGGATAGAGCACTCATGGTCGTCCCTCATGTCCGTATTGCATGGACCGTACTAAGGCTTTTCGTTTGAAACACGGAGGCAAACCGTGCTTCTTCGATTGTCATCGACAATTTCTGCCGAAGGATCATCCGTACCGGAGGAACATGAATGCTTTTCGTGCGGGCGTTGTGGAGAAGGCCAATCCACCGCCAAGGTGGCCCGGATACACAATATGGGAAGAGGTAAAAAATTTACCAATTGTATCGAAGAGCCTGCTAAGGGGTACAAGTGTGACGAATTTGGTCGCACCCATAACTGGACGAAGAGGAGTATATTCTGGGATCTGCCATATTGGAGCACCAATCTGATCAGACATAACCTTGATATCATGCATATCGAGAAGAATGTGTTTGATAACATAATTAATATTGTAATAGAGGTAAAGGGAAGACGAAAGATAATCCGAAGGCCAGGTTAGACTTAGAAGAAATATGTAGACGTCTTGCGTTACATTTGATAGAGGAGGGGAATGAAAAGTTAAAGCAGCCTAAGTCAGTTTTCTCAATGAAGAAAGAGGATAAATGGAGACTTTGTAGATGGATTCAGGGTCTAAAGTCCAGACAGGTACGTGTCAAACTTGAGAAGATGCGTCGACCTCAAGGAGAACAAACTGGCTGGCATGAAGAGCCACGATTGTTACGTATTCATGGAGAGGTTAATTTCGATTGCATTTCAGGAATTCTTACCGCAGGTCATTTGGGATCCATTGACAAAGCTCAGCATATTCTTCAGAGATTTTTGTTCTACTAAGTTGCTCGTCGATCGTCTAGAAAAGCAAGAGAAGGACATTGCGGTAATACTATGTAAGCTCGAGAAGGTGTTTCCTCCTGGATTCTTCGACTCTATAGAGCATTTGCCAATTCATCTTTCCTATGAGGCACGTGTTGGTGGTCCTGTCGATTATCGGTGGATGTACCCCTTCGAGCGATATCTGAATCACCTAAAGAGAAAGGTGAAAAACAAAGCACGGGTTGAGGGCTCTATTTGTGAAGCTTATGTTCTCGAGGAGATTACAAACTTTTGCTCGACGTATTTTAAACCTCATGTTGGTACTAATAGAACGAGAGCTCCGAGAAATGATGACGGATATCAGGAATCTAATGATGCAATACTCAAAGTATTCAATACGTCCGGAAAGCCTCGGGAAAAATAAAGAAGAGATATTTGAATGATGACGAGCTAAGGGCTGCTCAGTTGTATATATTACTCAATTGCGACGAGGATGAAGTGGAGAAGCTAGAGGGGTAAGTAATTAATACGTCCACGTTTACATTATCTCAATATAATGGTATAAGCTACTATTATGCTACTAATCAGCAGTTGCTTCATTGTTTTTTAGCACATATAATGATGAGTTGAGGTCGGTTAGACCCTACATAACAGACGAAGAAGTAGAACTAGAAATGAGATGCCATTTTCCTTCTTGGTTGAGTGCATATGTAAGGAGCTTGGTAATTACTTTTTATTTAGGTCAATAGTATAATAAATAACTTACTATCGTTACTTTGACATTTAGGTCGATCGTCTAATAACACCAGAGACTGAATCTATTAGAACTCTAGCCAAGGGACCATTACTTTCGTCAAAATATGGCCAAGTTTCTGTGTGAATGGGTTTAGGTTCAAGTCAACAAATGCTCCTATCAGAGACAGCTTTCTGGATCTTGATTCCATGAAAAGTAGCTATTTGTGTATCAAATCTTCGAACTACAAAGACGTCGATCCAGGCAATAATTTCTTTGGCATCTTACGAGAGATTATGGAGTTGACATATAATTATGGCACAGAACCTGCTAATATCGTGCTATTCAAGTATGAATGGTTCGATCCGATTCAAGATCAAGGTTGGAAAATTGACAAGCATGGCCTTGTGGATATAAACTAAAAGCGTAGATATCAAGGCTACGAACCATTTTTCCTATCAAGTCAGGCTCAGCTCGTGTACTTCACAACTTATCCTAGACAGGGGACAGTGAGGTTGGATTGGTGGGCAGTATGCAAGACTAAAGCTAGAAATACCTTTGACATTGACGAAATAGCTTATCAGGAGGATGAGCTACCTCTTGTAACAAATATTGTAGATGTGGACTCAACGAAAGTTACTCATTACACGAGTAATAATGTAGAAGATGTCGAATTATCCAAAGAGGAAGATGAAGTAGATGAAAGTGAAGACGAGGAGGAGAAAGAGGAAGAGGAGGACGAGGAAGGCGAATAAGATGAATTTTCTTTGTATTATCTCATTGATGAGAGGGCCTCGCAGACCTATATAAGTATTACTTTACTTTGTGTTAATTTTAATATAACTTAGGCAATTATCGAGTATCCAAATTTTTCTAGGCCGAGTATCTTAGGCTGCGTGAGCGGGCGACTGCTAGTGCACCTACAGCTGGAGAGGCTGATACTTCCTCGCAGCCCGCTCCAGCTCCGTCGGCGGACAAGCTGTGGGTGACCGTCACTGGTGGTCTTCAGAGGAGTATGTACTAGGGTACGGGATCCTATGGCGCCTTAGTTGCGATGCAGTCATCTAGGGCCTCCCCGACAAGTGCGCATTCCCCACAACCCTCGCAGTCGTCGGCCCAAGTCCAGGAGGCCGTTGACCGTCAGATTGCGTCTCTCCGTGACGAGTTACTGCGAAGGATGGAGGAGGAGCCCCGGTCCCAGCCACAGGCAGACGATGCGACGCTCATCGTACGATTTGATATGCTCGAGCGCAGCATCATGGAGCTCCGGGATTTGACAGCTAATCTTAGAGCCTCGACAGAGCGCAGCGTGACGGAGTTGCAGACATCACAGCTATCCATGGGTGATAGGCTGACGATGATGCAGGATTCAATGGTTCATAGCAGTACGAGGTTGTTATCTACCATGGATTCATACAACCAGCGACTCACAGAGTTGGAGCGGATACGTACTCCTGGTGTGCCTACATCAACACAGACTCCACCAATGTCACTGCCTTCTCCATCGACATAGGTGTCGATTTCACGGGAGCAGTATGATCTGTTCTTATCCTTCATGCTCGCCGGTGGTCATCCTCCTGCAGATCCACAGTAGTCCTAGTTAGGGCCATTTTATTATTGATTGTTTGTGTTTCAGACATTATTTTTTGTATTCTTTAGGACGAGGCTTTTAATTTGTTGTATTCTTTGTATTTTTTTAGGACGAGACTTAGTTGTATGGATATTTGTTGTATTCTTTACGATGATATTTTCTCCTGATTCAATTTTTAATTTCAATATTTTATTTTCTTTAAATTTTATTATATTATTCATATTAAATATATGTTAATTTATCGGTATTGAGTGTTCAACCCAAGGGGGTCGACGAACCCAGTAAATTCAACGGAGGGTTGCTCCGGGTCTATTTGTACAGATTGTGAATTAATAAACTGCAGGAAAAATAGTTTGAAAATAATTTAGTATTCATTTTTTTTACTGTATCATTAGCGACATTTTTAACGACGTTTAGCGACGTGACATCACGTCGCTAAATACATCGCTAATTAAGTCGCTAGAAACGTCGCTAAAGACGTCGCTAAAAATGTCGCTAAACAAAGTCGCTGTCCGTCGCAACTTGTTGACATGGCAGTATTGTTAGGTCATAGTAACGTCGCTATAAACGTCGCTAATTATGTCGCTAATTTGCGACATAAAACGACAAACATACACGTCGCTAATTTAGCGATGTTGCGTCGCTAAACGTCGCTAGAAAACGTCGACATAGCGACGTTTGGCGATATTTTTCCTGTCAGCGACTAGCTAAGACGACTTCATTAAGACGTCGCTAATTACGTTGCTAAAATTATTTAGCGACATTTATTGATCATTTAGCGACATTTTTTTACGTCGCTAATTTGGCTTATTCTAGTAGTGATTGGTAATTTTTGAATTTTTCTTTCATTATAGTTTCTTAATCATGTATTTGACCATTTGGAATGGCCCCATGGCATAGGGCTACCTATAGGAACAAGTTCTAGACTATTTGGTTATGTATTGTGAGTTATATATGGTAATTTGTGTGTGGGTTAAGGTAATTACGAGATTGACAGATCAATATTGTGTCATGAGGCCAATTAGATCTAAATAGACTTAGATCAGGATTATGGGACTAGGGACGTGTCCATAAATGGATACGTGTAGGTTGTATCATGGTATTTTGTGATACGGTGCAACACGGAGCCAATTTTGAGTATTTTACATGATTTCTCCTAAATTCTCGTTCTAGCAAGTTGTAATTATTGTATATTATTGTAATTTATTAGTAGAAATATGTATTATAGTAGAATTTAGATTTTGTCCTTCACATCGAACACATATCATGAATATTCTATTTTTTATGCACTAAGTGCTTGTTAGAATGTCTAGTGATCTTGTAGTTTAGAATTTTAGTTGAATATATATACTGGGAGATGTGTGTATAAAGTCCAGTTGAGTGGAGAGAGAAGCATGCACATGCCAGAGCATGTAAGCAGCAGTTAGGAATCGAGCATGTGAGCAGCAGTTAGGAATCGAGCAGTAGCAGCAGGCAAGATGGAAGGATTTTTGCAAAGTGGTGAGGTGGGGAAATAAGTGACAGTGTAGTATTTACGTGTATGTGGGTAAGAGTTTATGTGTGAAGTATGGTCAGTGTGTATCAGAACTATAAAGGGGGATCTGAGTATAAGTTTTTGGTATTCCAATTGTATTGGAGGTGAAATGATACACTAGAATAGATGTGGAGCCTAGCAGCAAGGGAGGGGGGGAATTCTGTGCATCATGGGTGCACCTGAGAACTTCAAGATCTATGGAGTTGCTCTATACATGAATCAACAACAGATAGGAGCAAGTAAGGTGTGTACTTATTTGTGTAAGCCAGGAGTGGTGTCTCAAGTATAGTGAAGGGCTCGAGTATGAGGCATCAGGCCAGTCCAGACATGAAGTGATGTTCACTGCTATAGCAGTAAACTGAGATAGCATTAGTGCACTGCTATTAGAGCAGTTATCAGTGCCACAATGTGATACACTGTATTGTATCAGTGTAGGCTAGGCTCGGTCTGTCCAGACCTTGAGATGATGCAACAGTGCATTGTCATCCAAGTGCAGTAGCATCAGGTGTGATACACCACTTGTATCAGTGGAGAAATAAACTGGAGTGTGGGGGGTACCTGAAAATATTGTGTTCAGGGGTTAGGTGATAACAAGGGTTATTGGAGTGGTGAGGTGAGTGAGCTTGGATTCTCAGTGGGCTTGGGGAGTGGTTGGTGATAGCATGGTTATTTGAGGAGAGTATAGAGTTGATGTAAGCATTGTGTACTCAGGTATGGGATGCACAAGTCTGTGCATTGGGCACAAGTATGCACAAGGTCTGTGTGTAAGCATAGGTAGGTGAGGGTAATGATATAAAATTGAGGTATTAAGGTATTGGGGGTATAAAGTTAGCTAAGGGTATTAATTATTTAGTAAGGGTAATAGTGTAGGTACTAGGGTATATTGATACTATGGTTAGAGTATTGTATAGGTTGTCATTATATTAATTAACTAGTATAAGGTAATATGTATATTACCTAGTATTATTAACTAGTGTATGTCGATATTTAGTAAGGATAGCTAGTTTAGCAAATACCTCAAGATATTGACCTATAAGCTAGGTATGACTTTAAAACCAAGATAAACACCTAGTTTTACCTAGTTTGACTAGTGTGACCTAGCAATGGCCTAGAAATCCTTTTTAACACATTTTAGCATATTTATCACTTTTTTACACCCAAGTGACATGATATTTCATACATAGGTCTGTGTGACACCAGCTCGGACATCGAGTCATACTATTTGCTCAGGACCAGAGGCGAGTACATCTCTCTATTAGTTTTTATTTCATGATAGTGTATATATCGCATGTTCTAGAACTTTATACTTGATTCCGATACAATAGTTACACGGACTGGTACTATATGGATCCTGTCAGGAGATGTTATCCCTTACCATGTTCAACGAGTACTCTTTCATATATATTTTATCATGTGTATCGGGTATTGATTTTAGTGTACTTCATATTTACACACTGCTCGTGTTTAGTGTGCCCATATTCGTGTTCGTAACGTATCATGATTGGATCCATTGGTATTGGTTGGGGATGGAGGAATAGGAGTTGGTTATATGATCAAGCCAAAGTGTATTCGTGTATATGTCGATTACATATCACACGTGTAATCGAGTTACCATATTATATTCGTGTTTAACCCAAACTGATCACATAATAAACTTGTATTCTATGGCACATTAGCTAGTTTTATCTATTTTATTTTATTGCAGTTATTCTATTGCCGGTTCTTTATTCCAGTACATTTCATGTTCACTCTAGTTCATTATATTCTGATATTTAGTTATCTTGTATTCTTTTTTATTATATGTTATATATGCTCGATTATGTATTTGGAACTGCTTTCAGAGGTATGTACTTCGCTCCAATCCTGACTGGATATATTTTTTATATGATTGGCTTATGGACCAGTGTTCCACCTACTACGGGCCGCATGACGGCGTACCATTAGAGGATACTCCCTTAGAGCAGGAGGACCTAGTGCCAGATATTAAGGAAGCCTAGACTTATTGTTTAGACTTGTATTAGACTTTTATTGAGGGTATTGGCATATATATATATATTATTCGGACTTGTGGATGTATTCTGACTCTTTCCTCCGTTTTCCATCTCATGCTTTATCTTTCTTAGTTTGTATTGTGATTGAGTACAATTTATCATTATTATATACCATATTGTTCCTCTATTTGGAGTTGAGATGACATTGACAAGTACCTTATATATCTTGTGTGAGAAATTTAGATAGTATGGATGACCCATACATCGTTCTACTGCCGATATTGTGGCATAGGCTGAGTGTTGATCACTACTCGTGCCCTTATTCCGGGTGCGGGTTGTGACAGCCATAAATATGACTATAAATAGTAGGGTACCAGACCCCATGCAAAGTGCCGGTTGGCTATCTGCGAAACAACACTCATGGGAGAGAAAAGAGCTTTCGTATCAGATCGTTCACGGAGTAAAGGAAGTTGCTACACTTCTAACCCTCCATCGTCACCCCCTCCCCCCCCCCCCCCAAAAAAAAACAAATTTATACTTAGATTGTCTCCTAGGACTCTTCTTTGTACTTTCTGAGTTTGTTAAATCAAATCTAGTTCTTCCAGTTCTTGTTTTGATATTGGATGGCAAATAATCATGATTCAATAAAAATACTCTTCTCACGTATCTGACTAATGATGATCGGTCCAGATATCTCCCATCGCCCATATTATAATGCGGTTCATATTACTTACGGGAGAAAAATCAAACCATCAACCAACTTCTTTCTTATTTATCCAAAGCGTAAATAAATTACCAAATAATTTAATTAATAATTAAAAATTCTAAGTACGTGTTTTTCTTACGTTGAAATATCTTAAAATTATTATAATTACCTAAACACACACACACACACACACACACACACATACACACACACACACACACACATATATATATATATATATATATATATATATATATATATATATATATATATATATATATATATATATATATATATTCAATATGCAAAATATATTTAAACTATTTTTTTGTATCTAGACATATATCCACAGTTTTACAAACATACATATTTATAACAAACTTTAATTTAAATATATTCAAGTCAAATTTAAACTATTTTAATATAATTTAATTTGTATTAAAAATTTCTAATATAAATGAATTTATAAATCTAATTTTTAATAAATATATATAAAAAAATTTAATTTATAAATATTTAAACTATTTTCAACAATATTAAAAAAATTAACGTGCAATGCACGTGCATTTAATAGTACTTTATATAAGGATTGATGGAGCAAATTATCTTTAAATATAGATTAAAGATGGAGATAATTAATTTTTAAAAACATACAAAATAATAGTGTTTATTCTAAAATACTTATCTTTCTTATTATTATTATTATATTTATTTTAATCCTAAGAAAGAAATAACCAACTTCAACATAAATTAAATATGAGTTAATATGAGATTCAGGTTATATGTTAACCGTAATCAACTACCAAATATATATCACAATCCAGAATTCTTTTTCCTTTAACGCGAAAAATATTTACTATTGAATGAAAGAATGATATTCAGATTAACTTGACCTTGCTTTAAGATTTTTCTCAATTGGATATTATGTTCATGATATTCATTAAAAATTAAAATTATGACTCGTTTACTTTTTTACACTAAAACCGATAAATATTATCGTTAGAAAACCAAATATACTATTATTAAAAAAAAATTATTAAGTAAACAGTTGGTCTAGGCGAGCGTATGTGTCATAAAAAAAAATCGCAGACGATGAAGAGTCATATATGAGTGAATCTAGGGTGTTTTGTGAAATTTTTATCAATTCATTCGAGTGTTACAAAAAAATCGCAGACGTTCAATAGTGAAATATGAGTTAATCTAGGGTGTTTTGTGAAATTTTTATCAACTTAAAGTTAAATTAAATATGAGTTAATCAAGGGTGTTCATTGAAAAATTTAAAGTGAAGAATGACCTACACTAACAAGTTACCAACAGGTCAAAAGTGAAACATTGCATTAAATGATCTTTCCTCCTCTAGTCTTATTACAAGAAAGCCCTTCTAATCTTAACCATTGGATCAAGAATGAATGGTTTAGATTTTGCATGTATTGGTACAATTTTTTGGATGTGTGTATTAAAGAATTTTCATATATATATATATGGTAAGCGGGATATGAGACATAGTGCTCATATTCCTACAGGAGTCATGCACATGTGGACTAATAGGAATATATGCTAATTTTCTTTGGAAATGAGGAATTCATGCGATCAGTTAGGAGGAATTCTGCTAGCCCAAGAAAGAGGAGGGTGTAGGGTTGAGGTCGCTTACTATCCTTAGGAAAACAGCCTCCTACAAAAAGTTCTGGAGATTCCTCTCTGCCAAATCTATCTGGGCGGATTGGATCGGGGGAGGTACTTCCTTAAGAAAGATTTCTGATCTGCCAAGATCAATAACAACTTCTCGGTGGCAGTTAAAATGCTTCTAGGGTTGAGGAGCATGGTTAAACCTAGAATTATTAGGGTTATTTATTCTGAAAATCAGACTAGTTTGTGGCATGATCCTTGGATCAACCATACCAGTCTGATTGATAGAAAGGGATGGCACGTATACGAGATAAGTTGATCTACTGAACAAGTTAATTGTCTGATCCAGGAGGGAGCATGGAACTTACAAGGTCGGTTGATAGAGGACGCTCATGCGGTTGATATTCGAGAGGTGGAGATAGACATGTTGGACACGGAGGATTACTAGATGTGGGAGAAAATAGATAAAGGCACTTTCTGCTTTCGGAAGGCCTTCAACCAAATCAGGAGCAGGAATCCGGACGTGGACTGGCAGAACTGGTTTGGTCTAAAGAAGGAGCGGTTAAGAACTCCCTATGCCTATATAAGATGATCCGTAACTGCCTATATAAGATGATCCGTAACCGACTACTCACTAGAGACCGTCTGAGTAGGTTTGATGTGGGCTGTCCAGATAAGAAATATTGCTTATATGGGTATATGGATGACACCAGGGACCACCTTTTCTTTTGTTGTGACTTTACTTGGGAGATCTGAAATTTTTTGCAGATGCTTTGGACTTCCGGCTACGCAAAATAGGGACATATTGTCAGTCTTGAATGAGATCAGAACTCAAAAAAGACAAAGGACCATGAAGCATATAGGCGACTACAAATGATTCTAGGTACGGTTGTGTGGCATGTGTGGAGGGTGTCACGACCCGGACCCAGAAATTCGGGCACGAGTGCGTGGGTACGTCCAGCCTACGCCGCAGAGTCGGCGGTAGTACGCTGTCTAGGTCATATCCACAGTTAACTAATCTAGCTCATTCACAAATAATGAAATAGACAAGACAATAACAGGAAAGAATACTGAGATTTCAAATGAAATAAATGTGACAACAGATCAAATGTTTAATACAGAATCCAGAATGAAATCGGGGACAAACCCGATTACTAAGATAAGGAGCAAAAATAAAATAGCTACTGCTAACTACTCTGCAGAAGTAGTCTCCTGTGTGGGAACAGGCTCCACAACTGCATCACCTGCTGCCTCATAGGGGCCATAAAAGGTGGGGGCATAATCCTCATCATCGCCTAAAACAACGGATCCAATCAGGAAAGGAGCAAAGTACACAATGCACAACAAGATTTAAACTAAATATTTGTGACAAGAAGAAAAGAACTGACTAAGCATCATGTTGAGAATAAGCTTAAATAAGTAATAATAATAACTAAGAGTTTAACACTAAAAACCAGGAATATAAGTAAGACAAGATTAATTGCTATAAACCAGGAATATGAGTAAATCAGGAATAACAGGAAAATGTAACTGTGACAAGACAACGGGAACTGCAACAAGACAAGAACTATTGTGTGTGAACTTGTGTAGTTAGAATACATAGTTGGCATGTAGGGGCTTATAAAGCTAATAAGGCCGTCATAGACGACTAGCAACTAGGAATAATCAAGTATAAGGCTGATGGTACAGTCACGCACCAACAGCTAGCAACAATAGGGGGAAGGGTAAACTACATGCCTCCTAGTATTCTCCCTCCCGACACGAAAAGCAAGACATGAAATCCAGTGTTCTAACTCTACGTGTAATCATCAATGGTACTAATAAAGTAGAAAATTTATTTATCACAACATAAAGATTAAACTTGAAGTGCAGGTACTTGCCTGTTGTTTGGATCTGATTAATATGGTTCTTGGGGAAAATTCCAGAGATGAGTCCAGATGCTGAAATAGACATTACCATCATGCTCAGAAGATGTCAAATAGCTAGAAATGTCTGTCCTTGGGTCCAATTTGGAGACAAGGGCAAAAATGACAGTTTCAGATCAAAACGGGGTCCGCCGGTAGGCCCGCTTTGCACCGAAAAACGTGTCCGGGTTAAAGGTCTCCAAATTCACCAAACTTAGTGTCAACAGGTCAGGAACGCTGATACGAACTCAACGGAACTTCCAGATTTGGATTTCGATGAGCCGAACACAAAATCGCCCGTCGAGCGGGTTTTGGGCCGGGCTGAGAGTTGGGCCGCGGCTGGGTTCATGGGCTGGGCCGGAATAATAAAAATTAAATAATAAATAAATAGATAATTAATTAATAATAAATAATTAATTAAATAAATAAATAAATAATAGTTTTTAGGTATTTAAAAATAGGTTCGGGGTCCAATAAATTCCAGAAAAATTATCCTAAGTCCAGTTTTTTTATTTTACACCAAAAAATATTATTTCCATAATATTTTAATGTTGTTTAATATCAATTAAAAATCATGTAATAATTCAAAACCCTGATTTTAATTTTAGAAAATTCCCAGAAAATTTCAGAAAATTGTGAAAAATTCTAATTAAATTTTTTTTGCAAAATCTAGGGGTTTACAATCTACCCAACTTATAAAAATTTCGTCCTCAAAATTTAAATTATGGCAGGGTTCTCTCTGTCCAAACTCACTTGATTACAGTCCAGCGGGTTTCTCTCAGGTGGACATTGCGGTCGCTACCCAACTTATAGTTTTACCCATATCCTCTAAGGCTGTACAACTAGTAAAGCTAGGTCTCAACTTAATAAATCAGGGTATTGAATCTTAAGCCTGCAACACAAAACACAGCACCTAGGGTCTTGTCTTAGTCATAAAGGGTTATCATCAATTCGTCCGGTCTGAGGGGTATGTCTAGCATTACAAATCAACTTATACCAACTACAGGTTTTTGTCTTTCCGAAATAAGGGAAGGCGGGGATCAATAATAAAGAGTTTTAAGGGCGAGGTGGTAGAACAGAGGTATAGGGATCAAGGCGTTTAAGGAATTCTAATAGAAATTGTCAGGCGGTTATGGATCGAGATTCTATTCTGGTAATGCTGATACGATATACTCGGACGTATTTAGGGGGTAGGAAGATCAGAATAGAATACTTGGAAATCAAAGGCGATAGGAAAATTGAGCAGAAATGATATCAAGAATTGAAATAAGGACCCTATACTGTGAATGAGCTTTCCCTAGAATCCTCAATCTTATTCCATACCCTGTCCTAGGATATTTCCCTATTTTAGGATAGGACCTGCATGGGCCACCATAAAAACGTGTCACGACCCGCACCCGGAAATTCGGGCACGAGTGCGTGGGTACGTCCAGCCTACGCCGCAGAGTCGGCGGTAGTACGCTGTCTAGGTCATATCCACAGTTAACTAATCTAGCTCATTCACAAATAATGAAATAGGCAAGACAATAACAGGAAAGAATACTGAGATTTCAAATGAAATAAATGTGACAACAGATCAAATGTTTAATACAGAATCCAGAATGAAATCGGGGACAAACCCGATTACTAAGATAAGGAGCAAAAATAAAATAGCTACTGCTAACTACTCTGCAGAAGTAGTCTCCTGTGTGGGAACAGGCTCCACAACTGCATCACCTGCTGCCTCATAGGAGCCATAAAAGGTGGGGGCATAATCCTCATCATCGCCTAAAACAACGGATCCAGTCAGGAAAGGAGCAAAGTACACAATGCACAACAAGATTTAAACTAAATATTTGTGACAAGAAGAAAAGAACTGACTAAGCATCATGTTGAGAATAAGCTTAAATAAGTAATAATAATAACTAAGAGTTTAACACTAAAAACCAGGAATATAAGTAAGACAAGATTAATTGCTATAAACCAGGAATATGAGTAAATCAGGAATAACAGGAAAATATAACTGTGACAAGACAACGGGAACTGCAACAAGACAAGAACTATTGTGTGTGAACTTGTGTAGTTAGAATACATAGTTGGCATGTAGGGGCTTATAAAGCTAATAAGGCCGTCATAGACGACTAGCAACTAGGAATAATCAAGTATAAGGCTGATGGTACAGTCATGCACCAACAGCTAGCAACAATAGGGGAAAGGGTAAACTACATGCCTCCTAGTATTCTCCCTCCCGACACGAAAAGCAAGACATGAAATCCAGTGTTCTAACTCTACGTGTAATCATCAATGGTACTAATAAAGTAGAAAATTTATTTATCACAACATAAAGATTAAACTTGAAGTGCAGGTACTTGCCTGTTGTTTGGATCTGATTAATATGGTTCTTGAAAAAAATTCCAGAGATGAGTCCAGATGCTGAATTAGACATTACTATCATGCTCAAAAGATGTCAAATATCTAGAAACGCCTGTCCTTGGGTCCAATTTGGAGACAAGGGCAAAAACGGCAGTTTCGGGTCAAAACGGGGTCCGCCGGTGGGCCCGCTTTGTACCGAAAAACGTGTCCGGGTTAAAGGTCTCCAAATTCACCAAACTTAGTGTCAACAGGTCAGGAACGCTGATACGAACTCAACGGAACTTCCAGATTTGGATTCCGATGAGCCGAATACAAAATCGCCCGTCGAGCGGGTTTTGGGCCGGGCTGAGAGTTGGGCCGCGGCTGGGTTCATGGGCTGGGCCGGAATAATAAAAATTAAATAATAAATAAATAGATCATTAATTAATAATAAATAATTAATTAAATAAATAAATAAATAATAGTTTTTAGGTATTTAAAAATAGGTTCGGGGTCCAATAAATTCCAGAAAAATTATCCTAAGTCCAGTTTTTTTATTTTACACCCAAAAATATTATTTCCATAATATTTTAATGTTGTTTAATATCAATTAAAAATCATGTAATAATTCAAAACCCTGATTTTAATTTCAAAAAATTCCCAGAAAATTCCAGAAAATTGTGAAAAATTCTAATTAAATTTTTTTTGCAAAATCTGGGGGTTTGCAATCTACCCAACTTATAAAAATTTTGTCCTCGAAATTTAAACTATGGCAGGGTTCTCTCTGTCCAAACTCACTTGATTACAGTCCAGCGGGTTTCTCTCAGGTGGACATTGCAGTCGCTACCCAACTTATAGTTTTACCCATATCCTCTAAGGCTGTACAACTAGTAAAGCTAGGTCTCAACTTAATAAATCAGGGTATTGAATCTTAAGCCTGCAACACAAAACACAGCACCTAGGGTCTTGTCTTAGTCATAAAGGGTTATCATCAATTCGTCCGGTCTGAGGGGTATGTCTAGCATTACAAATCAACTTATACCAACTACAGGTTTTTGTCTTTCCGAAATAAGGGAAGGCGAGGATCAATAATAAAGAGTTTTAAGGGCGAGGTGGTAGAACAGAGGTATAGGGATCAAGGCGTTTAAGGAATTCTAATGGAAATTGTCAGGCGGTTATGGATCGAGATTCTATTCTGGTAATGCTGATACGATATACTCGGACGTATTTAGGGGGTAGGAAGATCAGAATAGAATACTTGGAAATCAAAGGCGATAGGAAAATTGAGCAGAAATGATATCAAGAATTGAAATAAGGACCCTATACTGTGAATGAGCTTTCCCTAGAATCCTCAATCTTATTCCATACCCTGTCCTAGGGTATTTCCCTATTTTAGGATAGGACCTGCATGGGCCACCATAAAAACGTGTCACGATCCGCACCCGAAAATTCGGGCACGAGTACGTGGGTACGACCAGCCTACGCCGCAGAGTCGACGGTAGTACGCTGTCTAGGTCATATCCACAGTTAACTAATCTAGCTCATTCACAAATAATGAAATAGGCAAGACAATAACAGGAAAGAATACTGAGATTTTAAATGAAATAAATGTGACAACAGATCAAATGTTTAATACAGAATCCAGAATGAAATCGGGGACAAACCCGATTACTAAGATAAGGAGCAAAAATAAAATAGCTACTGCTAACTACTCTGCAGAAGTAGTCTCCTGTGTGGGAACAGGCTCCACAACTGCATCACCTGCTGCCTCATAGGAGCCATAAAAGGTGGGGGCATAATCCTCATCATCGCCTAAAACAACGGATCCAGTCAGGAAAGGAGCAAAGTACACAATGCACAACAAGATTTAAACTAAATATTTGTGACAAGAAGAAAAGAACTGACTAAGCATCATGTTGAGAATAAGCTTAAATAAGTAATAATAATAACTAAGAGTTTAACACTAAAAACCAGGAATATAAGTAAGACAAGATTAATTGCTATAAACCAGGAATATGAGTAAATCAGGAATAACAGGAAAATGTAACTGTGACAAGACAACGGGAACTGCAACAAGACAAGAACTATTGTGTGTGAACTTGTGTAGTTAGAATACATAGTTGGCATGTAGGGGCTTATAAAGCTAATAAGGCCGTCATAGACGACTAGCAACTAGGAATAATCAAGTATAAGGCTGATGGTACAGTCACGCACCAACAGCTAGCAACAATAGGGGGAAGGGTAAACTACATGCCTCCTAGTATTCTCCCTCCCGACACGAAAAGCAAGACATGAAATCCAGTGTTCTAACTCTACGTGTAATCATCAATGGTACTAATAAAGTAGAAAATTTATTTATCACAACATAAAGATTAAACTTGAAGTGCAGGTACTTGCCTGTTGTTTGGATCTGATTAATATGGTTCTTGGAAAAATTCCAGAGATGAGTCCAGATGCTGAATTAGACATTACCATCATGCTCAGAAGATGTCAAATAGCTAGAAACGCCTGTCCTTGGGTCCAATTTGGAGACAAGGGCAAAAACGACAGTTTCGGGTCAAAACGGGGTCCGCCGGTGGGCCCGCTTTGCACCGAAAAACGTGTCCGGGTTAAAGGTCTCCAAATTTACCAAATTTAGTGTCAACAGGTCAGGAACGCTGATACGAACTCAACGGAACTTCCAGATTTGGATTCCGATGAGCCGAACACAAAATCGCCCGTCGAGCGGGTTTTGGGCCGGGCTGAGAGTTGGGCCGCGGCTGGGTTCATGGGCTGGGCCGGAATAATAAAAATTAAATAATAAATAAATAGATAATTAATTAATAATAATTAATTAATTAAATAAATAAATAAATAATAGTTTTTAGGTATTTAAAAATAGGTTCGGGGTCCAATAAATTCCAGAAAAATTACCCTAAGTCCAGTTTTTTTATTTTACACCCAAAAATATTATTTCCATAATATTTTAATGTTGTTTAATATCAATTAAAAATCATGTAATAATTCAAAACCCTGATTTTAATTTCAGAAAATTCCCAGAAAATTCCAGAAAATTGTGAAAAATTCTAATTAAAATTTTTTTGCAAAATCTGGGGGTTTACAGAGGGAACGAAACCAACGTATCTTTGAGGAACTGGCTACTAGTATTATTATTGTACAAAGTCAAATACAAGCTGGTATAGATATCCTAGACCCAATATGAATTCATTTTGTGTCTTGGTTGGGATGATAGTGTTGTAATATCTTGTTTTCATTTTCAATAATATTTACCTTCTTCGAAATAAATAAATAAATAAATAAATAAATTATATATATATATATATATATATATATATATATATATATATATATATATATAACCAATAAATAAATAAATCAATCAATCATATGAACGAAGACATAAACTACTACTAACTAAAAGTACTACCCATTTTTTTGTTGTATGAAATTCCTTCTTGACCAATTAACTAGACAAACTATTTACAAGTTAATTAATATATTTAATACTATCAAATCCTTTATACCAAATTCTCTAAGATCTTGCAAAACCTTAATTCTTGCAAAATTGTTAATTTATAAAATTTTAGATGGATTCAGCAGCTTATTAATATTGATAATTATATATTTTTATTTTTTCCCATAAATATAATATTGATAAATAATTGTCTGGATACATCTTACAATATTGCAATACCTACTTGGTAGTCCTGAAGACATTATGGGACTTGTCTATTTTTAGGACTGCCAAATGTTTTTCAGTTCTTTGTATATCCAAGATTGCATGGAACTTTTTCCAATCTGAAGGTTCAGAACTTTGTTCGGAACTTCGTTAGGAACTGTTTCATAGCCAAGAACTGGATTTGGATTTTAGAAATTTGGATTTGGATTTTTGTTAAAATCTTGAATTCTAGTTTTAGGATTTTGGACCAAAAGTTGTTTGGTAAACTTGGAATTTAACATTTGAAGTGGATATAATACAAATTTTTATTTGGATAGTAGGATGTATTTACAAGAAGAAATATTATGATTAACTAATAGTATAAATAATTAATATTAACAAAATAGTATGCTTTAACTAATTAAATTTCATAATTTTATAACATTATTAATTACGTAACATTATGGTTTACTAATGATCATTATTATTATGGTTAATTAATAATCATAAAATATTAATTACCTAATTGTCTAATTAACAAAATAGTATGGTTAACTAGTAATCATAACTACTAAGTACATAAGATTAATGTGAATACAATTATTTTATTAGTTAATTATAACTTGAAAAGCTAATTAATAACTTTAAATATTAATAAATGATTTTAGTACATACTAATTCAGTACCTAGGTAAATTTATAATTACCTATTAGTATTATATATTTAAATATTTATATTAATTAAATATCCTAACAACTTATTTATATTAATTAAGAGTAAAAATTCCATATTCAAAATGTTAACTAAATATTAATTAATTTCTAATTAAGTTATTAGTTAATTAATTGTTGATTAGTGATAACTAAGTATTTAATATAACAATAAAAAATATTAAAAATAGAAATCCAGATCGGAGAGGAGGACGTGGGATAGCCTTCGAATCATGATTTTGGTTTTGGAAAGTAATCATTACTCTTTTAAAATCCAAATCAAGGGCCCAACCAAACGTAGGATTCTATAGATTTGATTCAAAATCTATGGAATCTTTAAATCCATGACTAAATCCATGGAACCAATCAACCCCTTCTTGAAAGTGCAAATCTAATTTTTTTCACACTTACGATTTACCAAACAGGTCCTTAATGGAGTTCAAAATTTCATAGATAGTCCCAAATTGGACTACCTACTGCAAAACTATTTTAAATACATTGATTAAATATGAAATTTAAGAATCTAAAATATATATATATATATATATATATATATATATATATATATATATTTGAAAAAAACTAGAATCTAAACAAAAAATATATAGTTTCAATTGATGGAGATTTACCTAAATTGTGAAGAAGTCTTGGTTATTGCCATCTCTGCTAGAAAGTTTAGGCTTTCGGGTTGCAATTGGAAGATGAAAGAAGAAAAAAGAGTAGTAAGAGGTGGTTGATTTTTGTGAGTGAGTATTTGTATTTTGTTGTCCCATAACACCAAGAGGTTTTGTATTCATTTAAATCTACTTTCCATTCCTTCTTCATGAGAAAAAATTCAACATTTTCATATACATATTTGTTTAGTGAAAATATGTAGTCCGAAAATTTTTATTTTTTTTATTTTCATATTTGGTTCATACACGAATATGAATCTTAATTTGTTTATTTTTTCATAAATACTCTTTTATTAATTTTATGTTGCTACTATTACCTAAATCCGGTTGGTGTTATTGTGGGTATTAGTGTCCAAAAAATTATAACTAATGCACCGAACCAACACGTGCAGGAAAGTAAAAATATTTCTGGGTGTGTGTGTGTGTGGGTGGGGGGGGGAGAGTTTGAGGGACTTGGGTTTTACTTTCCCACATATGTGGAAAACTAAGCCACAATATTTTCTCCAAATTCTCAATCCCATACTTACCAAACATATGGTCTGCTTGAGAAAAAAAAAACAAGAGTTAAGTGGGATTAAGTAAAGGAAAGTTAAGTGAGGGGAGGGGAGTCATTACACATGACCTTGCTTGAATTAGAGAGAGAGAGTTAAGTGTGGGGTGTGTGTGTGTGTGTGTGTTAATAATTCTTACTTGGATTGAAGATTTTTAGTGGGAGGAAGATTAATAAATATAAAATAGTTACTAAAATACCCTTATCAACAGATGCATCATAAGCTTTTTTTTTTTATTTCTTTTATCAACATATGCATCAAAAAAATAGATTTTTTTTTCTAATATTGACGATTTTTCTTATCAACGATAGTAATAAATTATGAGAAAGCAAAAAGAGACACAACGCACTTGGACAAAGTCAGAAAACTACGGAGGAACATGTTGGAAGCAAGAAAAATATAAAAAAAGTTATAATATTTTATAGGACAAGACGGTATAGGATGTCGGTCGGTTTAGCGTACGATATTTGTTTAACCGCCAACCAGCTATCAACGGTAAACCCGGCTCGAAGACCAGGCGGTTATAGCTGACTAGAGGTCCTGAAAAACCTTGGTCAGTTTCTATTAGAAGTGATTGCTTCACTTCATAGTGACATTAGGCATTGGAAAGATTATTAATGATTTTTTTAAAATAAAATATCTCATTTAACCTCGTTAACCCTTCGATTTGGAGTATTAAAAAAGACAAAAAAAAGGCTAAACAAACATCTACTTAACCCTCTATTACTTCTCCTTCTAAACCCCCACCTCCAAACCAAACAAAGTATTTTTTTACCCTCAGTTGACTTTTTCTCACATAACTCTGTTAACCCTCAATGCAACTAGACCCTAAAAACATCCCTTAATGGCTTAATGTTTTAACCCTTGACAATTTTTAATTTGTTGGTGTTGCTCCAGAACATGTGATGTCCCATTACGCGTTCATTTTTGTTCACTATCAAAACTATAATATTTGTTCACCCTCTACTGAAAAATAAATAACATGTGTCGATTTAACTAAACATAAAATTACAGAGTGATTTCCTTCACCACTAAAGTGATTTTTATCTTTAATTTGATACATTGTAGTTTTTTAGTAGAGTATGAACAAATATTATGATTTTAATGGGTGAATAAAAATGGACTCGTCCACGACACATGCTGTCCCATGACACATTGTGTGGTGCGTATAAGAATTGCCAAAATAACTTGCAAAACAAACAAGTCAATTCTGAAGATTCACTTCTTTCCACTCTCTTGACCGATCGATCAAAGAAGAAAAAGAGAGCGATGGTACTCCGCAAAACCCTAATTCTCATCCCACTCTTCGTCTTCCTCTCTTCCTTCGTATCCTCCTCTTTCTCTCAGCACCAGCAGCAGATCCGAATTCTCAGCGCCGAAAAAAGAGTAAAAATCCCCGATCTCAATTTGAAAATTTTCCTTTCTCACTGCCAAACGATCGAATCTTAATTTGTTTCTTTGAAATTTAGATTCCTAAATGACCTAAACAACAACATATTGTCCGCAAAAGCCCCCAAAGTTGTGTTTTTGAAAGCGTAATGTTGATTTTGGGTTTTTTTTGAAGCCTTTCGTGTAACAATGAGTATTAGTACTGATCAATTTGGCATTTTGAGAACGCACGCACCAAAAAGTTGTGTGTTTTGAAAGCAAAACCTGGGTTTCTGAACCTTTACTGTAAACATGAGTGTAGTACCGATCAAATTTGGCATTTGGATGGCGCTAAACTTTATTTCCTTTTGTTTCTGTTGCAGATCGATTTGACGTCTTCAATTATTAGGGTTTTCCTGACTTTGAAGGTAAATTTCCAATTTTGAATTAATTTTTGTTCTTAGGAACAATGATTGAAACTTGGGTGCGTATATAATGTTCTTAGTGTACTGATATGACCAGTATCATGAAACCCAAATAGTCCGACATCGGATGCAAGGTGGGAATTTGTTTGCTTATATTTGAGTACATGGATCTTGTGTGTTAATTTGGGTTAGGAAGCGCAAAGGATCTTGTGTGTTAATTTGGGTTAGGAAGCACAAACACTCCAAAAATTTCGCCCGTGTTGTGTCCAACACGTATCCTACACACCATCGACACTCCAAAATGCACTAGGACACACCAGAATAGGTGACGTTTCCATGTCACCTTGCCCTTGTCGTGTTATATACATGCAAAATAGATTCGGGTTTGTTGGGGTTTTGTTCATAAATGAACTAGTCCACTATTCCATTTTGGGACAAATCCCATGTGTGTATTTCAGTATTTTATTCTTCATTTATTGACTTGTACATACGAGGTCTGTTAGCTCAAATGAAAAGTATAGTGGGCGGTTTTACTAGTGGACAAGGATCGATTCCCGCACTCCACATTTGTTTTTACCACATATTGCTTGGGTTTATCCATTGGGAGCTAGGCCTCGACTCGGACATGTTGACGAAGGGCGCAAATGGTGCTTTCACGGTGCACTTAGGTCGTTCGCGTTGGGTGTGGTAGCCTCGTGGCTAGCCAAGCAGTTGGCCATGCAAGTTGGAGCGCACAGTTGGTACAAGGCTGACTGCGGGGTAGGTGCACAGTTGGTTGCGCGAGGTTGGTGCGAGGCTGGCACGATGCTGGTGCGTGGCTGGTGCGCGTTAGCCTTGTATGCGAGCTTCACTACAAGTGCTTTTCTTGCTGTTAGCATCTGGAGTCTGTTCAGTTGTTCAGTTCGTAGCTGATTATTTAAAGTAGTTAGTCCTTTTATTGATTGCAAGTAATGGTTCTCCTATATAAGGAGTGAATCAATACTTGGTTTCGGGGAACCTTGACCAGAGAAGAGAATAGACTCTGAAAATCTTTCAAGGAGAGAAACTCCTTCTAGCAGTCAGTGTTTTTCTGTACTTAGCGCAACAACTCTTATCCGAGTGTCATTGCTCCAATGCATCAAAGTTTGTCCAACAAAGGTGTTAGTACATGAGTGTTCCAGAAGTTCGAATGCAACTCAGTGTATTCAGTACTTGCTGGTTCGTGGGAGCGAATCGACTGACTACGATTGAATCTCGCTTTGAGCAAAAGTGGTTATGACCACCCAACATGCTGATTTGCTAATTCTGTTAGCATCTCTTTAACTATTTTTACTGCTCAACAGTTCACACTGCTTGTTTAGCAGACTATTCTGCTTTGATTTGCAATCAATTTCTGGTTTAGTCCTTGAGACTTGTTTGAACTTCAAAAACAATCTCAAAGCGAGATTCCTTGTAAGAACTCACAAGTTGCAAGAATCTCTTATCACATCAATTTAATAGAAGTCCTTACAAGTCTCCTGAAGACAAGCTTTCACTACCCGGAGAAGATCGTCTGAGAACAATACAACATTGGAAAAGGAAAATCAACCTTAATCTCCAACTTGTTAATGCGGAGTATGTTATGTCTGGAACATAATTAGAAATTCCAACAATGGACAACATTGAAGTAATCACAACTGCGATAACTACACAACAGTAGTGGAATAGAGAGAATATCTTTGCATTTTACTAATCCTCAATTCATTGGAGGATTCCTAGTTGAATCCTACAACAAAAAGAAAAAGCTAGAGACATCTGGGAGTCTCTTGAAAGACTATACATGGACGATGGAAACATGGCCAAAATACATCTCGTCAACAAATTTATATCATTGATTTTTGAAGGCAAAAAGATTATGTTGTCCCAAGTAAAGGAGCTCATGAAGCTTCAACAGAAGCCGAAGGAAGATGATATGCTTATTGTTGACAAATTTTTGGTAGGAGTAATTTTATCTGATTCTCCTACAAGATGTGATCACTTCACTACATATATGTACCACAATAAGGCAGAAGTAAAGTTAGAAGATTTTATGTTTTTCATCCGTATTGAGGATGAAACCAGAAACAAGATTAAAGTGGACTCTCTATCCAAACAGTTTGCTAAGGCAAACATGGTCCAAACTGGAGATCATTAGGGCAAGAAGAAATCTACTTTCAACGGTAGAAAAGACTTCTAAAACCTAAAAGTGAAGTCAATTTCCTTCAAGATAAAGTCTTAAGGAAGATCTGGTCTACTATAATTGCTACTGCAAAAGCGATTGCAGGTCTTAACCAAAGCATAATCAACACACGAGAGGTGAGCTTAACCTGATTGCTATGGTCTCGTAGGTAGAGACGTCGGCAATTGATACTGACTGGTGGGTTGATACTGGAGTCTTGTGTCATGTGTGTTATGTAAAGGACCTGTTTGCTTCTTTTGTACCTTCCTTCGAGAAGGTGACTATGGTAAATAATTCTCAAGCTGAAGTGTAGGGCGCCGAGGCAATGGTGCTGACTCTGACTTCGGAGAAGTTACTTTGCAAAATGTGAAGCATGTGCCTGCTGTCGCCAAGAACTTGAGCTTTAGAAGCCTCCCGCGCCGGACAAATGGTGAAATATGTACCTAATGTCGCCAAGAATCTGTTCTTTGCAATGCTTCAATGTTGGACAAATGGTAAAATCCTATAGAGGTGCTTACTTTGTTAAAGCTTTTTGCACCTGAAGAAATGTTTAATCTTTAGCTTGTAGTTTTATCTGAATGTATTAATGAAATAACTACTTCAGACTACTCTCTTAAGTTATGCTATCATAGACTAGGACATGTTGACTATAAAACATAGTTTAAAGTATCGGCCTGTTTGCTTCTTTTGTACCTTCCTTCGAGAAGGTGACTATGGTAAATAATTCTCAAGCTGAAGTGTAGGGCGCCGAGGCAATGGTGCTGACTCTGACTTCGGAGAAGTTACTTTGCAAAATGTGAAGCATGTGCCTGCTGTCGCCAAGAACTTGAGCTTTAGAAGCCTCCCGCGCCGGACAAATGGTGAAATATGTACCTAATGTCGCCAAGAATCTGTTCTTTGCAATGCTTCAATGTTGGACAAATGGTAAAATCCTATAGAGGTGCTTACTTTGTTAAAGCTTTTTGCACCTGAAGAAATGTTTAATCTTTAGCTTGTAGTTTTATCTGAATGTATTAATGAAATAACTACTTCAGACTACTCTCTTAAGTTATGCTATCATAGACTAGGACATGTTGACTATAAAACATAGTTTAAAGTATCGGCCGATATCGATCCGATACGGTCGATACCGATACAGTTTGGCGTATTCCGATCCGATATCGACCGATACTCGATACTGACCGATACCGACATTAGAGACATCTTTTTCGATCAATTTGGCAAAAAAATTGAATTAAAAAGACCAATTAACAAGGGTGTAAAAGCATAGTAAGATTTTAAAAGCATATAAAATAGGAAAACTTATCTATCGCATATAAGTCAATTGACATGGGTGACTACTGATTCATTCAATTTCAAAAATACTAAAAAACAACACTGAAAATACTTTAAATTATGCATAAATGTATAAAATATATTTTCTAAAATGTTAATAATTTACTAATAGTCGTTTGTTTTTCGATACCAAAAAATCTGATACTCTGATCCGAAACCACCAATACTACAGATACCGTCGATCCCGATAAATATATTTTCTAAAATGTTAATAATTTACTAATAGTCGTTTGTTTTCCGATACCAAAAAATTCGATACTCCGATCCGAAACCACCGATACTACAGATACCGTCGATCCCGATACTCATAGGAATGGTCCGATACCGATTCCGATACCGATACTTTGAACCTTGCTATAAAAGAGTAAACAAGTTGTCTAGCTTTTAGGTCTTATCTCTAAATGTGGGGGTAAGGAGGTGGAGAAAAGTGAAGTATGTGCTCAAACAAAATTGTAAGAAAACTATTTAAAAGGGTGAACCTACGTACAAACCTTCTGGAGTTGGTACAGTCCGATATTTGTGACGTCAAATGCTTCACCACGAAATGTGACTTGAAGTATTTTCTAACCTTCATCGATGCCTACTCGAAGTACGCTTTCATCTATGATCTATCTACTCAAATCCAAGGATGAAGTGTTCGACAAGTTCAAAATTTTTAAGGCAGAAGATGAACGACAAAATGTCAACAACTCAAGAGATTCAGGAGTGATCGAGGCAGAGAATATCGTTTTTATGAATTTGTTTCGTTCTGTAGAGAACATGGATAGTCAACGAGACTGTTGCTTCACGTTCCTCTCAATCGAATTGAGTTGCTGAAAGGAAGAATCCTACTCTTTCGAAAATGATGAACTCCATTCTCTTAACAATATGACTTCCAAAATGCTTTGGGGAGAAGCAGCTTTTACGGCTACCTTTATTCTTAATAGAGTGTTATTTGCACAATGAGAGGTAACTCCTCATTAACTCTGGTTCAAGGTCATATCCAACTTGAATGTTATTCGAGTGTGGGATTTTTTGACACACTTGAGCTTCCGAATATCAAGATTTAGAAGTTGGGCATAAGGACCGCTAAGACGATATTCCTAGATACGCCGAGAAGAGTGATGCTCGTAGATTCCGTGATCTTAAAACCAATCAGATCATCGAGTCTCTTCTTCGAGGATAAGTTTGCCAAAGACAAGAATGTGATTATTGCAGAATTATCGAATAATATAGCTAATGACAAAGAAGACTACTCCTATTCCAGTTGAAAATACCAAAGAGGCTGATATTCTGGAGAAAATGATTTCACTGGAGGGTGCCATTGCAGAACCAGAACTTGCTGAGCCACCTACAAAGCAAGTGAGGAAGCCGAAGGACTTCGGAGATGACTTCGTTACCTATTATGTGGAAGCAGATCCACTTACCTATGATGAGACGATAGAAAAGCTATTTTTTGGAAGGAAGCAATCAATGATGAGATTGACTCCATAACGTCTAGTAACACTTGGTGTTGGTCAACCTATCCGAAGGAGCAAATCCCATTGGATGCAAATTGATCTTCAAGAAGAAGATAAGAGTCGATGGAATAATAGACAAGTTTAAAGCCATCATACTAGCAAAAGGGTTTTCTCAGAAATAGGAGATCGACTACTTTGATATATATGCACTAGGCGCCTGGATGACAACTATCATGTTGTTGATCACGCTTGCTACGATTCACAAGATGGTTATTCACCAAATGGATGTGAAGACAACATTCCTAAATGAAGACTTGACTACACGAAGCAATTAGAATGATTTGTCGTCAAGGGACTTGAAGACAAGGTATAGAAACTAGTAAAACCTCTTTATGGTCTGAAACATGCTCCCAAGATGTGGTACGAGAAGTTTGATAAAGTTATTAGATCAAATAGTTACAGTGTCAGCGAAACTGATAAGTTTCTCCACACCAATTTCGCTGATGAAAGAAGTGTGATCATCTGTCTATATAAACGATATGCTAATCCTTGGGATGAAATTAGATAGCATCTCATAGACCAAGTTCCTCTCGTCTAAATTTAACATAAAGGACTTGGGAGATACTAATATTATCCTTGGGATAAAAGTCATTCAGACGAAACCTGGGGTTGCTCTATCACAAGCTCATTACACAAAGAAGATGCTCATATACTATGGATACCGGGATCTCTCTGGGATCGATACTCCATACATGTGTGATAAGAAGTTGAAGCTAGACTCAAGAATGATTGTCAGGTAGATTGACTATTCAAGCGTTATTGGAAGTCTTATGTATGCATTGAGTTGCACTAGACCTGACATAACTTTCGATGTGGGGATGCTGAAATGGTTCAATAGGAATCCAGATGTAGAATACTGAAAGCTGTAAAGAGAGTTATGAGATATCTGAAGAAGACTCAAAAGTTTATTCTGCTCTATAATGGATATCCTACAGTGGTGAAAGGCTCTAGTGAAGCAAGTTGGTGCTTAGAGAAGGAGAGCAAAAGGCCCATTGAAGGATATTTCTTTATAGACGGAGTTGATATATCATGAAAGTCAAAGAAGTTGACGTTGCTCTCACACGTATCAATATAGTCTGAGTTCTATGCACTGACTGCAACAACAGATGAACCAAAATAGCTTCGGAAACTCATGTATGATCTTCCTCATGTTGGTGCGTAGATTCCGGGATTTTGATATACTGCGACAACCATGCGACTGCAGTAATAGCATCCAATGCTCTCTTCAATTAGAAGACCACGACTGTGAGATTGCCTCACACAACACTGAATGAGCACATCTTAGATGACATCATTCTAGTAATTGATGTTCGGAGCCAGAAGAATCAGTCGGATCCGTTCACCACAAGCGCAAGCTTCTCGAGAACACAACAAGAAAAATAGACTTAAAAGAATTTTGATGTACGATCTATATGTTATTATACTATAAAATATTTTCTATTAGTTTAAAGAGAAATCTATTAGACTTCTCATTTTTGGTTCAAAGAAGGTTCATAGACCGATATTTATTTGGTATAGAGGTTTGTCCCTGGGACATTGATCGGATGAGATTCTTGAATCTCTGTGGTCTACTTTGCTCAATGTAAAGAATAAGTCTTGTGCAGAGATTTACTTTAAGCCTTAATGAGTTCTTGAGCATTTGGAATGTTCGGTGTGCTTGACAAGAATCACGAGTAGTTCATCACTACAAGAGGCCATGATCTCATGCTACAACGGGATAACACCATATGAGGTAGTGAGACATCGGGTTTGGCCTATGGCATAGCGGTGTTGCACCACAAAGAGGCATGTAGTCTCATCATGATGGAAACTCACCTATGTGACATGCGTATGAACAGAGGTGTAGGCCGTTTCTTGTGGAAAAACTTATAGAAAAAATGCATACACTGAATCCAGGTAGGCTTATGGCCTTTAACGTGTAACCAGAGGCATAGCTGATATATATGTATGAGTGGAAAGAATTGTATCAATAGTAATGAATTCAAGACTTGGTCTATTATGCATCGTACTATAGTGCTACCTAATACAGAAAGATTCAAGTCGTAAGCGACATCTATCCTAATTGTTGAGATGTGTTAAGTTGAGTTTAGTTCCACATCGGGTAGACTAATAGGGAGGGGTTAGCCTCTCCTATATAATGTACTCCCCTCTCCTCTTAATGAATCAATCTATCATTCCTATTCTACATGGTATTAGAGCCATAACCCATCAATCTCTCTCTCCCCACAAAAAAAAAACTCTATCCCAAACCCTAGCCTCCAACCCCCACCCCTTCAGCCCCCTGCCTCCTTACCGGCCCCCCCTCCTGCCCGCTGTTCTCTCTGCTCCAGTAGGCCGCCAGCCCCCAGCCCCCTTTTTTCTGTCTGAACCCTAATTTCCAAAAAAATGTGGTATATCGAAGCCAGAGGGTAAACAATAATTTGTTTGCACAACCTCTGTTCCTAGATTACGACTTCAGGAGCGTATATCGAAGCCAGAGGGTAGACAATGATTTGTTTGCACATCTTTTCCTAGATTCCGGCTTCAAGAGTTAACAAAGAGTATACAAGTTGCTTGTTTACGTAGATCTTTATTTTCGTCCTATCCCGATATCCACATCATGATCTACACAGAGAGTGACCTGAGTTACCTCTGTGACCTGGCTTGTGTGATCCCCATACGATCTCTACTTTCCATGCACGTGCCGGTTCTGGCCACGTTGATAGCGCATCGGTAAAGTTGATGTGATTATTGGGGTTGGGAAGATCCAACGACAGTTGAATCAAGTGCAGGATGACTAACACCGATGCAACTAGCAGTGCTACTACTACCGGTGTCGGGAACACATTGGCGGGACCAACGGGCACTGACACGACGATTTTTTCGATTCGACTCGTCGATCGGCGGTTGGACGGACCAGATGGTTACTCAACATGGCGGAAGAAGGTTGAGAAAATACTTCAAGAAATACGGTTGTCCAAGCATCTGACTGACAACTCTCCGGAGACGACTGATCCCACATTTGAGCAGTGGGAGAGATGATAGTCGACTGTTTACATAGTTGATGAACTCAATGGAACCATCAGTGGAGGACATGGTTCAGAACACGGACATGGTAAAAGAGTTATGGGAGGTCTTATCGACGACGTTTGATGAAAAACGCGAATTGTCTCGTATCTACGACTCGGTCGTCGGTGTCTATCGGGCGGAACAGGATGACAAGTCTCCTAAGGATCACTTCCGGGCCTTTAAGGCTATGGTCGATGAAGTTGACCGTGTATTACCTCTGACGACGGATATCAATGAAGCAAGGGCTCAACGGGAGCAGCTTCGTGTCATGGTATATCTTGTCTCTCTCCGTCCTGATGCAGACCCAGCTCGCTCTCAGATCATTGCTGGAGCTGAGATTTTATCTCTAATGGAAGCTAATTTTCGTGTCCTACGGACAACAAAGGTCGTCGAGATCTCTCCAAGTGATTCTCCTGCCGATCGATCTGCTCTGGGAGCCGCTCGTACTGGATTTCGTGGTGGTCATGGTAGACGACGTGGTGGCCGGAATGTTGGCCGTGATGGTGGACGAGGCATTGGCAGTCCTGATGGAGGTCGACTGGCACCTGCTTCAACTGTGGTCTACATGGTCATTTCCAGTGGCAGTGTACTAAAACTCCTGCCACCAATGTCACCTCAGATATTCCTGATCTTAGCGGCCGATCCGTACAAATGACTGATGAAGCATATGCAGACTTTGTTGAGTTTCAAGCTCAACGTCGAGGTGAAGCTTCTACTTCTGGGTCCACCGCAGGGTACTCAGCGGCATGTGTAGTACAGTCGAAGCAGTGGATTCTTGATTCTGGTGCGTCTGCTCAGTTGAAAGGTGACGCAGGTATGATACGAAATTATATACCGGTTGGTCGTATGTCTAATATTACATGTGCTAATTAATGGTGGTTCGCTGACAGTCCGTGAAAAATAATTTGTCCGTCTTTCTTCGGGACTGTCACTACATTCTGTATTACATACACCTGGAAATCCATCCAGCTTACTCTCAATTAGTCGGATTACTCGTGATATGCATTGCTTGGTAACATTCTTTCCTGATGGTTGTGTTTTTCAGGACCTAAAGACTGTAAAGACTATCGGTAAGGGACATGTGGCTGGAGGCTTGTACCTATTTGACGAACCTTCCTCTGTTGTCTGTGCTGGTGTGAAACTTGATCATTTTGAGTTAACGCTGTCGGTTAGGACATCTTTCTGTCTAAGCACTCCAAAAAATGTACCCATCTTTAGATGCTTCATGTTATTTTCATTGTGAGTCCTGTAGTTTGGCTAAGCATAACCGGATTTCCTATCCAGTCAATTAAAATAAAGTTGCTTTCGTTCCTTTCGAGTTGGTGTATTCCGATATATGGGGACCTTGTCCGGTTGAATCTGCGATGGGATTCAAGTACTTTATTACCTTTGTTGATGACTACTCGCGTGTCACCTTTGTTTATCTCATGAAAAATTGTTCTGAATTATTTAACATTTGGTGTAATTTTTATGTGAAAATCAAAACGCAATTTGGTGTTCCGATTAAATGCGTTCGCAGTGACAATGATCGTGAGTATATGTCTCGTGAGTTTGTTTCACATCTGTCTCGGAATGACATCATCCACCAAACTTCATGTTCTTACGCACCACAACAGAATGGTGTGGCTGAACGCAAGAATCGTCACCTATTAGAAACAACGCGTGCTCTTATGTTTCAAGCACGTACTCCAAAAAGATTTTGGTCAGATGTCGTTATCATGGCTTGCTATCTAATTAATCGTATGCCGTCGTCTGTTCTCAATGGCGATACTCCCTTCTCTCGGTTATATCCCAAACGAGATCCGTTTTCTTTATATCTCTGAATCTTTGGCTGCTTGTGTTATGTTAGGGATACCCGACCAACTGTTTCTAAACTTGATCCAAAGGCTATCCAATGTATTTTTCTTTGGTATCCTAAGGATCAGAAAGGGTATCGATAATTTTTTTCAGTCTTGAAGCGGTATTTTTTCTCGGGATGTTACCTTTGTTGAAACTGAGTTTCCTCCACTTCCACAAACTACTGATCCGGCTCCACAAGTTTACCCAAAAGAGAATTTTTTATTGTTTTCTGTTCAAACACAACAGCCCTCCGTAAGGGTGTCCTCCCCTACCGAGCCAGTCTCCCGGTCCGATGGTCCGCACATCGGCTCCGTCGGTACGAGTATCACTGGAACGAGTTTCGCCGATAGTGTCTGTGGACACAACGCCTTTATCCTCCTCTAGCTCCACTAATTTGCTTCCGCCAGCTCCGCCAGCTCCGCCAGCTCGACCTCGTCGTACATGTCGTGATCATCCATTGTACGTTCACAATTACAAAGAGTTTACGAGCCACACACAATCATTGGTGGCGACTATTGATGGGATTCAGATTCCCAATTCTGCAGAGGAGGGTCTTAAACATCCCGACTGGCGTGCTGCTATGGAAGAGGAAATGAAAGCACTTCGGGAGAACCATACATGGAACTTGGTTGATTTACCTCATGGTAAGAAGACATTGGGTTGCAAATGAGTGTTTAATATTAAGGTAAAATCGGATGGCACTTTTGATCGCCTGAAGGCTCGTCTGGTGGCAAAAGGTTATTCTTAGACCTATGGTGAGGATTATTTTGAGACGTTCTCCCCAGTTGCTCGAATGACCTCTGTGCACGTCCTCTTGGCCTTAGCTGTTCGCTATGACTGGCCGTTGCTACAGCTGGATATCAAGAATCCATTTCTTTATGGAGATCTTGACGAAAAAGTATATATGGTGCAACCTTCCGGTTTTGTTGCAAGGGAGGGTAAAGTGTGTCATTTGCGGAAGGTCCTTTATGGTCTCAAACAATTCCCTCGTGCATAGTTTGGTCGTTTCACAAATGTGGTTACTCAGTTTGGCATGTGCCAATCAAAGAAGGATCATTCAGTATTTTACCGTCAGACATTAGTTTGGAGGATACTATTCGGTGTCTATGTGGACGATATTGTGATCACATGAGACGACAGTCAGAGCATTGCAGAACTAAAGAAGTTTCTAGGAGAACAATTTCAAACCAAGGATTTGGGATCATTGAGCTATTCTTTTCATAGAAGTCACACGGGGTAAGCGGGACATTGTAATGTCTCAGAGAAAATATGTGCTTGACATCCTAAATGATGCAGGAATGATGCAAGTTAAGGAAGCAACCTCGCCCATGGACCCAGGGATAAAGTTACTTCCCGACGAGGGGACACTGATGACCGATCCGGATCAATATCGTCGAGTAGTTGAAAAATTCAACTACTTGGCCGTTATGACTCGTCAAGACATTTCCTTTATCGTCAGTGTTGCAAGTAGATTCATGTCTTCACTACGAGTTCCACATTGGGAGGCACTTCTCAGAATTCTGCCCTATCTAGTTCAGAATCCGGAAAAAGGAATTCGGATGGAGAATAAGGAGCATACTTATATTGAGTGCTTTACTGATGCTGACTGGGGTGTCAGTTTTACGGATAAACGGTCTACATCTGGCTACTCGATCTTCATTGGCGGAAATTTGGTATCATGGAAGAGCAAGAAGCAGAGTGTGATCGCACGATCAAGCTCGAAAGCGGAATATTGGGCAATTACTCATGGCACAGCAGATGTGCTATATCTGCAACATCTTCTACATGAACTGGGAGAAGAAGCAGGATATAAAGCAGCAGATATGCGGTGTGATAGCCAGTCTGCTATTCATATTGCTACTAATCCTGTATTTCATGAAAGAACAAAGCACATTGAAATCGACATTCACTTTGCCCGTGATGAGTATCAGAAAGAGATGATAAAGTTTTACCATGTGAGGACCGGCGATCAGATAGCTGATATATTTACAAAATCTCTTCTAGGTCGCTGGGTTCAATTTTTCTGTAACAAGCTGGACATGATTGACATCTATGCTCCAGCTTGAGGGAGGGTATTGAGTTATGTGTTAAGTTGAATTTAGTCCCACATCGGACAGACTAATAGGGAGAGGGGTTAGCCTCTCCTATATAATATACTCCCCTCTCATCTTAATGAATCAATCTATCTTTCCTATTCTACACTAATGCTCATATATAGTCATTGTGGGGAACGTTCTTTGAAATATATGGGGAATTGGTTGGGTTTTGTTCATAAATGAACTAGTCCTATTCCATTTTGGAGCAAATTCCATGTGTGTATATTTCATTATTTGATTCTATATTTATTAACTTGTACATAAGAGGTGTGTTAGCTCAAGTGGAAAATATAGTGGAGGGTTTTATTGGTGGACGAGGATCGAATCCTGCAAGCCACATTTGTTTTTATCACCTATTGCTTGGGTTTATCCCTTGGGAGCTAGGCCCCGTAACTTGGACTCGGACGTAGGTGAAGGGCTCAAAGTGATGCTTTGATGCCGCACTTTGCACGTCCACGTCGGGCGCGAAGTTGGCGCAGCAACCTCGCGGCTAGCCATATGGTTGGCCACGCGAGTTAGAGCGCGTGGTTGGTATTCATAGTTGGCTGCGGGATGTTGGCGCGTGGTTGACGCACGATTGTACATGTACTTGGTTATGGGAAACCCTTGAGCAGAAAAGAGAATAGACTGAAAGTCTTTCAACGAGAAAAACTCTTTCTAACAGTCAATGCTTTTCTGCACTTAGCGTAAGAGTCCTTGTCCGAGTGTCATTGCTCGAGCACATCAGCGTTTTGTCCGACGAAGAAGGTGATAATACAAAAGCGTTCTAGAAGTTCAATTGAACCGAGTGCATTCGGGACTTGATGGTTCCTGTGAGCGAATCGACAGACTACGGTTGAATCTCATTTTGAACAACGGTGGTTAAGGCCACCCCTGCATGCTAATTCTGTTAACATCTCTTTAGCGGTTTTTACTGCCCAACAGTTCATACTATTTGTTTAGCGGATTATTCTACTTTGATTTGCAGCAACCAGTTTCTGGTTTAGTTTTTGAGACTTGTTCGAACTTCAAAACTTCAACAACATGATTAACCATTTTGGTAAGTGGTCCAAACGATGATGAACATGAGGCCCATGCAAGGGTAATGTCATGACAGGTATATTTGTCCCTCGTTGAAACCATTAGAAACAGGTATACTGGTTATCGTGGCCATTGTTCTGTCCTGAAATAACAATTGGAGTTCGTACGAGCAATTTGCATGCAACTATTACAATAGATGCTTTGTCTACATTTTCTGATACTACATTCAGATGTCTCTCCAAGTGTAGCCAATGGTTATTACTAATAACTCTAATTAATTTAGGAGAAAGGTATGTATCTATTAAGGGAATATTAAAGGGATGGTGTGCTTCGACTCTTTGTCATGTTTTTTTTAGCCCTCACCTGTCTTAGGAGAAAAAGAATACTAATTAGTCAATTAATTAATTATTAAAGACGTCAAGTATATTAATGAAGGATCACTAAAGTATTTTAGGAATAGACTGTCATACCAGTGGACCACATTCAATTTTGCAAAAATCGGACTGGGCGGCCGACTAATCGGGTACTAGTCGGCAGTCGGTCTCCGCCGACTCGATTAAGGGGCTAGACGGCGGAGAAATCGGATGAAGCCATAATCGGGCCTAGTCGGCCGACTAGGCGGTCCTAGGCGGCTCGCCGGAAATGTGAAAGAAGAGAAGTCGAAAATTTTCAGGAAGAAAAAAAAGGACTGACTTGATTTCCGCTGACCTCCATTCCCTCCGATCCTCGTCGACCGTCGTGCTGCCGAGCCGCCGGCCGCTTTTGCATGTAGTACTTTTTATTTCATGCAATTTTTTTTGTTTCATTTTTTTCTGCAATTTTTTTTTTCTTTGCTGGTTTTTTTTTGGCTTCTTATTCCTGCTTTTGCTGCATTTCTTGTTTGCTGCTGTCGCATTTTTTTGGGTTGCACTGTTTTTTAAAATGGACGAGTCTTCCAGACTCCAGAGTCTTCCCGAGTCTTTCCAGTGACTTTGGTCTTTGCGGTCAACTGAGGAGCTCCGACATCATGTACATGTGTTGGCATGATATATAAGAAAAGAAAGTATTTTTATGCCGTTGTTTCTTTTTTAACACCAAAAGAGAGAGTGTACTGAACATTTTTTTAATTGGCATGATCTTTTCTTTTTTTAATTGAGCCTGACTCATTGCTTTTTTTAATTAAGCCGAGACATGTACATGTGTTTCTTTTTTAACACCAAAAGTTCTTATTATAAAAGAAATATGAAGAAGCTTCTATCGGAAAGAAAGCACTGAGCATTCCATTTGACATGGTCTTTGCTTTTTTTAATTGAGCCGAGTCATATACAATATACTACTGAGCATTCCAATTAAAAATGGTGGTGAAGCACTGAACATTTATATATATATATATATATAAACCCAAATCTACTAATCTGACTAGTTTCCGACTAAGTCCTCGATTAATCCCTAGTCCCCGCGAACCGACTAGCATTTTTTATAATCTTGGCCACATTGAATGTAGGTGTTGGGGGGGGGGGTGATGAAGGAGGGTGGGGGTGTGGTCAATGTTATCAGGATCGTGGGTCGCTTTGGTACGTGGTACGCGGTACGGTACCTCAGCCGGTACGCGGTGCGGTGGGAGTAGGCTTATTCGGTACGCTATTTGAGGTCGCTGTTCGTTTTTATCTGGATCGTCTTTTGTACCATATACAATTATGTAGAAGTATACACCAAATATCATAAGTTCATAACCAAAGCTATCAAAATCCAATTGAAGAAAAGCATAGACAATATTCTTGTAACTAAACCAAATATCATAAGTTCATAATTAAAGCCATCAAAATCCGAGTCGCTAAATTTGACGAATGGGCCGCGAACGTACTCCGTTCTGGATCACGCTATTTGAGGTCGCTGTTCGTTTTTATCTGAATCGTCTTTTGTACCATATACAATTATCTAGAAGTATACACCAAATATCATAAGTTCATAACCAAAGCTATCAAAATCATCAAAACCCAAGTGAAGATAAGCATAGACAATATTCTTGTAATTAAACCAAATATCATAAGTTCATAACCAAAGCCATCAAAATCCGGATCGCTAAATTTGACGAACGGGCTGCGAACGCACCCCGTTCTGGGTCGTTCGTCCCAATTCGTGGGACGTAGGAGGGGTTGGCGAATTAGGCAACTATGGGTGTGGTTGCCATATATACATGAATTTACCATTTTGGAGGAGAGCAAAACAATATATATTGGCGGTATGAATCTCGGTAATGCCCGACTCTCTAAGAACTGTGGTTGTATATTATATTATGGCAATTCTTGTTTAAATTGGCCATTTAAAAAAATATATTTGATAAAAAAATATATTTAAGCTTCTGAATTGTGGGAGCCAATAGTAATAATCTTAAGATTATGTAAAGGAGAGATCACCATACCGGATATGTGTTCTGATGTAATTCTTTCAGGTAGAAAATAATGGGCCATCTGATGCTTCAGAAGTTGTTCTTGCATTTCCACCAACTGAAGCTGAACATATAGCGATATTAAGAGCTTCAGCAGCTGAAGGAAAACGTCAAAAGAAAACATATGTAACGCTTGCAGTGAACCCCACCGAGTTACCTGATACACCAAATGGCGCCAAATTGTTCTCTATCTCTCTGCTCAATCCATTAAAGCCTGGTGAGAAAGCATTGCTGGAGATACTTTACATACTTACCAATTCTCTTGATCCTTTCCCAGCAGAGATAAGCCAATCAGAATCCCAATATGTTTACTTCCGTGATAGTGCGGTATTGCTGTCACCATATCACATTGCACAGCAAATAACACTTATTAAGACACCAAATAACAAGGTGGAATCTTATACAAGAGTAGATCCCACACACCGTGCTGGTCTGGAGATAAAATACGGCCACTATCATGACCATCCACCTTATTCATTTTCACCGATCATTGTGCATTTTGAGAACAACAATCCATTTGCTGTTGTTGAGGAACTTGTTCGTGTGGTGGAAGTTTCTCACTGGGGAAACCTTCAGATAAAGGAACATTACAAGCTGAAACATGCTGGAGCACGACACAAAGGAGTATTTTCAAGGTCAGCTTGCTAGATCTAATCTCTTCTCTTATCTAGATTATTGACACGTAAAGTAAATAACAACTAGCTAGAATAACATTCACTTCTTGTTTCAATTAATAGGAAGACCTTGTTAAAGGTCCCACATTGCCGGACATATTGACTAGCTAGAATGACAATTCAGATCTTGTTTCAATTAATTGAACTAGAAGAGCTTCTTGTTAAAGTCCGGCCACTCCTCCAAAACTTTGGAATTTAGTGATCATTGAGGCTCATATACTTGAACTATATTCTAACACACAAAGCAGGTCGATGCCCCATTTGGGCGGAAAGCTAAAATGCCTTCTATAAGGCAGAACTTGGCCACAGAACCAGCTTAATCCTTGCATGATAACATGTAAATGGCTAATTGCACCAAGGTCTAATTCTCATATTAAGATTTCAATTATGGATCTCACCAAGAATAATATCATTAGTCCATTTATCATCAGCTAGCATATAACAATAGTAAAATATAATAAATTTTCAGAAATGGAAATAAAAAGCTAATAGAAGTCAGAAATGTATAATAGTATTTGAAAAGTTTGTTTTCTCAGTGGAAAAAAAGGGAAAATTAGGCAATTAAGAAAAATAATGCTAAACAATGAGCATAGCTGAAATGAGAATGCTATGGATTACTGGCAATCCCTTTGAAAGAAGAAATGGCATGTTTGCAGAAAGTAGGAGATGGTGCCAACAGAATTTAACATAAGAGAGAGTCATCTGAGTCTATGTGGTGGTTGGCAGATATGACCTGACGAAGTGGTTGGCACATGTGTACCAGCTAGGTAGTAGGAGTTTAGCTAAATTATTGACTGAAGGAAGGTGATCCAACTCTATAAGGTAATAGGCCACTAGTAATTTAGATGCTTGCATGTAGTAGCTTTCTTTAAAAAAAAAAATCTACGTGTTGGAATAATTGAATATTTGACCTTGAACTCTTGCCATAACTCAAGAATGTTGTTGACAGGGAATTTAAGACGGTATCAAACTAGGTCCAGGTTCAAAAATCCTTCGGCATGCATTCTAAGAGGATTTAGAAAGAAAAAATATACTGCCGCGGGAATCTAGATTTACATTCAAGTGGTATCTTCAATATCTGTTGGCAAAGATGTCAAATTTCATGGACTGTGATGCAAGTTAATATTACATTCATTTGGTATTTTTAGGTGGTTCGCTTGGGATATTGTGAAGATTGTTTCAATTAGAAAATGATATGTAACTTGTTTGTATACAAGGGCCAAAATCATCTTTTAAAGAAAAGTTTTCTATGAGGAGGATGTTGATCCTAAAACTGAAGCAGGATGATTGAAGTGGATGAATTGTTTGTAAACATAGAATATCCTTGACTCAAAATTTTTATGAGGCTACTATAAGATAAGCCATGCTCTATGAGTTAGAATGTTGGGCAGTTAAAAAATGTGTCCAGAAAAATGAGCGTAGCTTAAATGAGGTTGCTAAGATGGATAAGAGGCTTAGCAATATAAGATAGAACTCAAGATTAGTGCATTTTGGAAAGTTAGAGGTCGTAGCACCCTAGGTTGCATAGACACGGATTTGAATACAGGCACAACACTGATCGGTATTCCACATTTTTAGAAAATTTAGGATACGGGTACGTTATGGATACGGTTATATATTCACTTGAAAACATATTTTATTCATTAGATCTTAATTATATCTATTTGGGTAGTAACTAGGTTCCAAAAAGTTCTCGAGAGGATTTGATAAAAGGAAGGTTACCTTCTCATATTTTAATTAGTTTTGACACGAACACGACCATGCAAAATCACTTTCGAGTTTCAACCATGTTTGGCTCTCTTTGGAGCTATACATGGGTGATCCTTATGTGACATGAGTGTGGTATCAGATATGGACCAGTATAATGTTATTTGTGCAACATAGGCAGCACTGTAGCAGTGGAGGATAAGATAAAAAAAGATGTTTAGATGCATGGAGGCCAATATATGTACTAATTAGAAGCAATTGGATGTTAGTTAAAGGTTTACGCGGACAAAAATAAAATGTGGACGCGTCATGTCTGATACATATCAGACACTCCATGGACATGTATAGGACATTCCATGGACACTAGGAAACAACAAGACAGGTGTCGTGTCCGTCCTTACCGTCTCATGCTGTATTCATGTATAGAAGGAGCTGCTAGAATTAGAGATAGACCTAAACAAACAATAATCGAGGCTGTAGGAAAGGATATGACATTTGCTAATGTTAGACAGGAGTTGGTGCTTAGTAGAGCAGACTTGAAGGTAAGGATGTAGAGGATTCCAAAGTATTTGGTATAAAAGACTTTGTACTTGTTCTTATTTGTCGTCTTTCACTTACCCCATATCAATAATGCTGCTAAGTGAGCATAATCAGGAGACATCCAATGTGGGTTGCTGCTTCAAATTACATTTGTTTTCTTCAGAATTATGAGAAAAATAAGAACTCTATAGTGAGGTTGTTGTTTACCAACTATTCTCCCCACTTGTAACATAACTTAACCATAGGACCTACTTTTTGTCGAAAATATACCAGATTCTAGAACAACTGCATCATTATTCCATTTGAAAGAAGCAGAAAAGAACACTATCACTGTTGAATTCGTTTCTTTGTATTTTCTTTCTCCTCTTACAACATCCTTTTCTGATATTGATATAATGGTGTTTAGTATATTCAAAGTGTTTAGTTATGGTACTTGTGCCTAACTCTTTTGTCTTGAGTGTCATATTAAGCATCCATGCAAATCTTTTTCTTTCTTTAATCAGTAAGGAGCTAGGTAATAGCTGTTCATGTTTGATTAACATTCTTGCAGGCTTGAATATCAAGCTAGGTCATCCATCAATGGTGCTGCGTCTTTTAAGCATCTTCTTGCAAGATTGCCTCCTCGAGTTCATTCAGTATACTATAGAGATCAGATCGGGAATGTTTCATCATCACATTTACGTACTGATTCTCAGAAGGTAAACATTTTTGTTTCACTTGTGCACAATGTGATGAGAGTTATGAGACTCTTGGTGTTCTGTTGTTTCTACGAAAAGATTGGATTGAAGCAAGTTATACTACATATTAATTCTCCTTGTTCAAACAATAGATGGGCATGTGGTTAGTTCCTTAACTATGTCATTAGATTGATTTAGCTCACCTCAGAATACAAAATTGGGATCTTCATTGTGTGCAGATTTCCAAAAGGTCTTATTATCTAATTAGGAAGTATCTGTAATGGGTTGCAGACTTGCAAAACCGGAGTACTTTTGCACTTGACACAGAGTATTTATATTTTACCTTTGAGTAGGATAAACTCCATGCTTGTAAGCAAAAAGGAGGTTGCCAACTTGATATATATATATATATATATATATATATATATATATATATATATATATATATATATATATATATATATATATATATATATATATATATAGGTAAAGTGCAAATAAATCCTCCTCAGATTTACGATTTTTGCAATTAAAGATCTCTGGATTTAAAAAATTCTCGCATTTTATATTTGGTGCAATTAACGATCACTGGATTCAAAATAGACGTGAAATGACTAATATATCCCTCTCTAACCCTAATCATAATCCTAACCCTAATCCTAATCCTAACCCTATCCCTCCCCTCTCCTCCCCGCGCCTCACCCCCCTCCTCCCCGTGCCCGGCCACCAGCGCCCCTCTCCTCCCCGCCTCACCCCCCCTCCCCGTGCCCCCAACCGCCCCCCCTCCTCCCCGCGCCCCCCTCCCCCACACTCCCCCTTTTACCTCGCTGCCGCTCCTGTGCTGTCGCAGCAGCCGTGGTTGCCACCGCCGTCGAAGAAGGAGGAGGGGGGGGGGGCGGAGAAAGGGTTAGGAACTTAGGATTAAGATTAGGACGGCGGCTACGGGGTAGGAGGAGGAGGAGGAGGAGGGGAGGAGGAGCTGGTGGAGAGAGGCGGAGGAGGAGGGCAGGGGAGGAGGGGGATGCGCGGGGGAGGCGGAGGAAGGAGGGAGGGGAAGGAGGAGGCGGGGTAGGGGAGGAGGAGGGGAGGAGCTGGAGAAGGGATGGGGGAGGAGGAGGAGCTGGAGAAGGGATGGGGGAGGAGGAGGCGGTGTAGGTGGGGAGGAGGAGGGAGGAACTGGAGAAGGGAGGGGGAGGAGGAGACGAGGTAGGCGAGGAGGTGATGAAGAGGGAGGAGCTGGAGGAGGGAGGAGGAGGAGGCGGGGTAGACGGGGAGGAGGCGGAGGAGGAGGGAGGCGCGGGGGAGGAGGTTGAGGTGCGGGGGAGGGGTGGGGCTGCGGGGGGAAGGGAAAGGGGAAGGTTAGTTTAGGGTTTTTATTTTAATTATTTTTTAACTGTATTTTTTTAACGGGAGGTAGTCTTTTGATCCAAATATGAAAACAATTGGTGGCAAATTGAGAAAAAAAATTTGGAGGTCTTATTTTGCGAAAGTTGCAAATCTAAGGAGGATTTTTTTTGCACTTTATATATATATATATATATATATATATATATATATATATATATATATATAGGGGCATGATATAGCACAAAGCTTATTGCACCAAACAATCTAAACCGCACAGCTTATTGCACCAAATAATCTAAAGTGTACATTTTTTGAATCATGTGGTTATAAAGCATCTCCTAAAGTTGTTGCCACGTCAGCATGCTTTGTAACCACATGATTCAAAAAAATGTATAGTTGAGATTGTTTGGTGCAATAAGCTTTGGTGCAATATCCCGTCCCATATATATATATATATATATATATATATATATATATATATATTCGTATATATATTCGTTAGCAACGATAGGATAATGCCCTTGTTTTGTACCTAGTAGCTATAAGTTGTTTTGGCTCATTGAAGAGAAATTCATCAGTCATGTTTTTGCTTACCATTTACTTGTGCATATTTTATAACTTGTAAATTTGTATTTATACGGACTGGACCATATGTGATGCATCATATTTTGTTAAAATTAATTGTTTTCGTAATTAGTGAAGTAAAACAATTAAAGTACACATGTTTACTAATTTTGTATGGTTCTATTAATCTAAGAGGTTATCATGATAATGAATAAATCAAAGTTTAGTGGGATGAATTATTTAATTTGGGCTGTTAGTAGATAAGTTGTACGTGATTAGGAGTCTATTCTATTATAAGTCCATACTGTTAAAAAGCTATTATATGAGAGATTTCATGTTTGAGAATAAGGATCCGTCCTTATAGTTTCTTTGTTCTAAGTCATTTTGTGGCCAGATCTAATAGTGAAGTTGGCTTTACAACTGACTTGGTGCACAGTTGTCTGGCTTATAGGTCTCATATCTTTATTCCTGATCCTGACGTTGAGAGTTTTGAGTATCATGACTACCACTGATATCAAAGTCTTTTACCTTTTTTGTGTATATTTTTCTCTGCAAGGTCTAGAACTTACACCAACCCTGTAAAGAAAGGCCCAGTATATTGCCTAATCGATCCAAGTCTAATTAAACATGGTCAGTCTGTTTGGGTCTTACAGTAGCCCTACTCATTACCAAACCACCACCTGGTCCAAGAGGTAAATGACCGGACCCATGTATGATGTAACTAGTTTCCCATTTAAAAGAAACCAAAGTCAGACCTACAATTGCCAAAGCATCATTTTCCTTGTTTTTATCTGTATAATTACTTTGATGTAAACCCACAAGAATATCCAAAATAAATGTACTCTCTATTTAAATGTACATATATCTTCCAAAATAAAACCTCGGCACCTGGTGATATCCAAGCAGAACACAATGTGCCTTGCTGAATACCTTCTTCAGTTCTTCACTTGGACAAGTTTATTGGATACAAAAACAATCTTAACCAAATGCTCCTAAAGCGAAATGGGATGGGACGATACAAGAATATGCAAGGAAAAAGGTTACATAAACTTAAATATTGGCAACATTATTAGCTTAATTATCAATTCTTGTTGTCTAATTATGTGTTTGCCAAAATTGTAGTCAATCACACAACTTTACTAACAATATAATTTCTTTTATTTCTTTATTTATACTTCTCTAACATTCTTAAAGATCTAAACTCAGGAGAATGATTACCTCTCAATAACCACACTTCACAAAGTTCCAATGGAGTTTGAGGAAAATGAGCTGACACGTTACACAACTCACTCATAAGTTATTCTCATTAAAATATGTGTCCACAGGTCTTACCAAATTGGTTATTAAATACAAAGTTCTTTGAGCATCTGCTTATAAAGTAAGGACTTGCAACAGTTTTCTTAAAGTAAATTGTTCTCAATGATCTATTGAATAACTTAACGTACTTGTAAACTCTAAGGCACAACGATGTAGGAATAAGTTGAGATCAACATGGCTAAATCCATAGTAACTCTTGATATGCGGGAATGTGCTGGCTCAAGTTCCCAAGACATGTTTCGTCACGGAGAAGCAACGGTCCTTAGTAACTCTTGATATGCGGGAATGTGCTGGCTCAAGTTCCCAACACAGGTTTCGTCATGGAGAAGCAATGACCCGTCCACTTAGAAGTTTTGTGTTGATCCTCTCTCTCTCTCTCTCTCTCTCTCTCTCTATATATATATATATATATATATATATATATATATAGGAGGGATCGGGATCCCCGCTCTAGACTACTCATTTTTAGCGAGATTTTGAACTAATCTGAATGGTCAAAAAAGACAATCCAAGATCCGTAACCCTCCTCTCACACACACACACACACACACACACACACACACATATATATATATATATATATATATATATATATATATATATATATATATATATATATATGCCTGTGCTACAAAGTGATTTACTAAGTAGTCAAAAACGGCTATATATCGGTTATATAACCGATATATAATGGTATCGGTCGTGGACCGATATTTTTTTGCAGAAATATCGGTAAAATATCGGAACCGATATTATCGGCCGATTTGGCCGATATTGTTCGAAATATCGGTTTACAAAAAAACCGATTTCTCACGGTTTTGGTTTTGCTAAAAAAAATCTTATGGACCTGGGCCTGCAGACGACATTCTATGAAAAAAATCAGCTGTTAAGTCAAGATACAATACAATACAAGCTTCTGCCATCAATGGAGATTATATATTTTGCCATCAAACGATATGACATTCACATCAATGGAGATTACATCTGATGTTGAATGATATGATATTCACATCAATGGAGAATACATCTTCTGCCATCAAAATCTTCATGCATCAAACTTATTCAGAGATGTAGTTCCTTAAGTGATCTCCTTTATCTTGGATCTCTTGGATTTCTCGACGATATGTATACTTTATGCATATTTTATAATAGAAAACTATTAAGTGTATTGTTCATATATAAAAATTGTGTTAAAAATACAAACCGATATTTACCGTTATAAAACCGATATATCGGTGATATATCTATAACTCTACTGGACCGTTATCATAAAAAAATCGTTATTAACTGCATAGGTGATTTATACTTGAGAAACTATAGGATGGATAAATATCTCAAATAAGTCAGCACTATATGGACTTATCCATGGTATAGACTATTAATCCCATCCAACCTTATCCACTAACAACCTAATTTGAACAATTCATCCAGTAGAACTTGGATTTTTCTATTATCCATTAACGTCTTATATTAATACTAATAGAATCATTGTAAATAATAAAGACATGTAATTTTTTTTTACTTAATTAATAGTATATTTTTTTAATTTTATGAGTATATGGGTATCAAACCATAACCGTTTCTGTCAAGGTTCAAGACCTTTTCCATCTATATGGACTATGGAGTCTGTTTTCTGTTGACTTATCTTAGTTTCAAGTTTAAGTCAAGAGTTACTTGCCACATCACTACAATCCTTTACCATCTTCCGACTTTGGCGGTATCCTTTATACCCTCTTGATTCCTTTATATGTAAAGATTGCCCTTCTGGAGGGTACTGTGACGTAATTGTTCTACATGCTTATTCCATATCGCCTGCTATTGACCCCTTTGTTTTCAGTCGATGAAATTCCCACCACCCAGTAGACAAGGCTTTCAAAAGCACGACTGCTTGAAAATTGTTGGAATTTTGATCTGTAAACAAATGTTTTTTAGGAGGGAAACCTCAGGGTAGGTCTCTAGCAAGGGGTGTATATCAATAAATTGACTCTCCCTTAATTGGGATAAAGCATTCTTGCGTACTCTTTTACCTAAACAATTCAACATAATTGTATCCTTGACCCAACACATTAGTCCAGTCAACATGTGCTAAATTTTGTTGTAGAACTCAACCTATATTTCCTATTTGGCTATAAAGCTAGAACCTTGTTTCTCATGCAACAAATGCAAACTAAATTAAAATGTTAGTAAAACATGTCTTCTTATTGCCAAGCAACTACTACGACACTTGTTTGATAAAATATATCACTCGAAAATTGTATTGATCTGTAATCCCAAGTTCTGATTTTTTTTTTTTGTCGAGCAGGACTAGCTTATTAGCATCATCAGAGTGGGTTAACTTAATTTCACCATGGCCTTTGTTGTACTAAATAGTATAGGTACTGTTTACATCAAATCAACTGACTTAATAGGTGAATGACATTTTGCAGATAACATAAAATTCTATAATTTTACTAATGGAAATTCCTTGCATTTAAAATTGTGGAATAGCAGTAATTCATGCTGTATATTCAGTGTAAATTTACTGCTTAAGTTTGCTTATGGTCATTAATGCCTTCTTTTACAGTCAGAGCTTGAAATAGAACCTCGGTATCCATTATTTGGTGGCTGGAAAGCCACATTTGTCATTGGTTATGGGCTACCCCTGCATGATTTCCTTTTTGAGTCACTTGAAGGCAAACGTTACCTGAACTTCAGCTTTGGATGTCCTCTTCTTGAGACGGTTGTTGACAAACTTATTATTAAAGTAAGTTACTAATTTTGAGCTCATGATGCTCTCTCCTCTTCATTTTGGTCAGATTTTTATTTTATTATTTATTTATTTATTTATTCTTTTGCGTTCTGCTCTTGGACTATGAACCCTGACAGTCTCCTGATCTAGTCATACTGTTATTTCCCCCCATTATATTTTCTTGGCTTCACATAGTTTTCTTACAGTGTGAAATATGCATTAGCTGTTTGATGTGAAAAATCACATAATTCTTTGAAACTTTAAACTGTAGTTTCGACTGAAAAATAACCATGCCCAACCAGGGTGACACATGTCAACTCTTTATTGTTTATTATTATCAATCAGGTCCACTTGAGAATTGCATCTATTGTTAGAAAACTATCAAAGAATGGTCTCTTAGTTGTGAAGAACCCAACGGTTATGTTGGTTGTGACAGATTGGCCATTGATGCTCTTTTACTGTTCACAGTGAATATCTATAGCGAAGATAAGTCAACTTAAATTTTACTTTTCGTGTGCACGCACTAACATCCATGATGTGTGAGGCTAGATAACATAAGTTAGGTTTCCTTAATCAAAATATCTCAAGGCCATACTAGAATTTTTTATAGATGATATTCATACTTCAATTCTGATTGCGAGGAGAATCCTCCCACTTGTTGTTCTGAGATGTAAAAGACTATACAATGTTAATCATGAATGTACGTTGTTCACACAATAACATTATTTGAATTTTACAACATAACAAAGCCTTTAGCCAAGACTTTGGGATTGGCTATTTGAATAAATGTTTCAAAAACCGGTTCAACTGTTAGACCTTTGGGTTGGAAGGTCCATGGTAACCAGTTGGACCGCCGGTTCAACCATGCTGATGTGTTAGCAATTAACGGAATTGAATTTGTCATTCTGCGACAACAGCAGCCAATATATCAGTATTCAACCTGTCCATCTCCCAATTTTCGTTTCCAACGTAACCACGCCCTATTCCAATTTCTGAGATAGTCTAAAGAAAGAAGAGGCCAAAGGCGGGTGGTGGTAGAAGAAAACCATCATCAACGTCTTCTTTTCTTTGTGGGGAGGAATGAAGCTCCACAGAAACTAAAGAAAGAGAAGGGAAGAAGTCAAGACTCCTCACAATTCTTCCTACCTACCACAACAAGATGAAGAAAGAAAGAATAAATCAAGAGCAAAAAGGAAACCGGATCTGAAGTAACTGATACGAGGCGAGATCACTAACTGTGGTTGTCGGATTCTGATTTGAGGTGCCTTGGTGCCGCGTGGCCAGTATTTGGGAATTTTAATCAAAAACACCCATTCGTTCGTTTAGGCCTCTCCAAATATTATTTGAATGCTATATATATATATATATATATATATATATATATATATATATATATATATATATATATATATATATATATGTCCGTGGGGGTGTACCATGTTGGTTACACCGGAGGCTCCCGTGGGGATGGGTACGGTTCGAATCCGCCCCCAAGGCGTTGGTCGCCGGCCCATAAGGACACCAAAAAAAATAAAAAATAAAATAAATAAATAAATAAATAAATAAATAAATATATATATATATATATATATATATATATATATATATATATATATATATGAGACGGGATATTGCACCAAGACTTATTGCACAATTTATTGCACCAAACAATCTCAGCCACACATTTTTTGAAATGTGTGGTTATAAAGTATGCTTACGTGGCAACAACTTTATGGGATGATTTATAATCACACATTTCAAAAAATGTGTTGTTGAGATTGCTTGGCACATTATTGCTTGGTGCAATATATATATATATATATATATATATATATATATATATATAAAATTTTCTAAGGGTACTCTTGAGAAACATTTGTCGGAGACAAGTGGTGCATGTACCTCGTAAGATTGTACTGGATACAAACGAGTGTTTGGGGATTTATTTGCATGTGCCTCATGGGATCATACTGGTACAGACCAATGCTGGGGTTTTAATCCCTTCTTTGGTGATGGAAAACCAGTAAGCACATAGGTCCAATTTTGAGAATTGAGAATTTGGACTTTGCGTTTAGTTTTTGTGCACTTATTTGGGTCTATTTGTTTTAATCACTTATGTACATAGGTACACATGAATTTTTACATTATGCACATGAGTGGATTAGTTATATAACACTTATATTTAGTAGTTTTTATTAGGACTGATTAATTGGAAACATGCTTTTTTGGCTTTTAAAATTGCTATTTCTTGGAGGTCAAAACTTCTATGGCATATAATCTTATGCACTTTCTACTTTCTATTTATCCAAGAGATCAAATTTTTTCTTGAATTCTGGGTTCCTGCCTTGCTTCAAGTAGATTTCTTCTTCTAATTGTCTACACAAACTATAACCCTAAAATCCCTCCTCTTCTTCTCTAATAAAATCAAATCTAAAACTCTACTATCTACCATTACATCCAATACCTGATCATCAAAACCCTGAACAAGAATTTGACAAGTGGAATCGTCATCTTTGGAGCAATATTCAACTTGTTCCAAAAGAGTGCTTCAATTTTGCAACTTTTTTGGTTATTTGTTGGTAGATTAGTGATAATCATTGCTTGATAATTAGACTTTGTATAACTCAATTTAGTTAATCGTGATTCAACCAATCTACATTTGCATTGTAGGTCTTGTCATGTGTCACTTGCCCATCTTTTGCATTATGTTTATGCACGAGAATTGCCCAATTAGTAAGGATGTTTGTTCCCCAATCTGAATTTCCAATAAATATTTTCTAATTTGGGAGGGAACTTGTTCCGAAATGCCAATAAATATTTCTAATTAGTTAGTGTACTTGTTCCGCAATTCCATTAACTATTTTCCTTATTGTGTTGAACAATGAGGATTCACATACAAACCAATAATTCTTGCCCATAATTAAATATCATGATATTTGTTTTTATAATATAGTTCAGCTGTTTGTACATTCATTCCTCCTACCATGGGTGAATCTGTGTATGCATATCTTATACTTCCTAGTTTCCTGATGTTAGATGCAATAATAATATAATAGGTTCTGATGGAGGAGCAAACCAGTTCAGGTTTGAGTTCAGTTGGATCCGATCGATTTGGAGATTGAGACATTGGGCTATTTTGTTACTCATGATTTCTTTTCAGTTGCTTTATGGATTGGGTTTGTTTTTCATTGGTTAGTTTGTTCTAGGATTAGTTGTGGAATCTATATGATTTGTTTCTTAGTCTGCAAGGCTTATATGGCTATAAAAAGATGCAAAATTTTATCTTTTTAAACAGAAAAAGAGAAATCTATTTCATAAGTTGCTTGTTGGTTGCCAAAAATCCTAGAATAGTACCATTAAATTATTCACATACTATAGTTTACAAAAAGTCTCAAATTCCCAGTCATTACATACTACTATGCTGTTGCCTGTAGATAACCGTTCCCGTCGAGCCCCTGTTATCATGCAACAGTGTTGCCAGACATGATTCTCGTGTTCCCTGTCCACTCCAGAACTTATCTGCTCTTCGAGTTCTCTCGTCGATTCCAGACCCTCATCCATAGTCTCCATCATAGGAAGGTTGGAGCCTTGGGCTTCTGATCCACTTGCAAATCGACCCACCGCCAACAAGTTCCATCGAAAATCGAGCACAGGTAGTATCTAGACCCTACTGGATCCAACCACCTCAGCCTGACTGCAAAGCTCCTATTCTGTGGAAACAACCAGTTAACCAATTGGGCAATCGACCACACAACCGACAGGTCGGTTTGGCCGACCATCCATTCCCCTCTGATAAGAGACATGTCCCCTCGTTTCGTCATCAACTTCACTTTCTCATGCCATAAATCTTCGTAGTATCCATCTCCTCGAACATCAACACGATTTTTCGAGTGGATTGCGGTTGAACCTCAGACCTTGGTTCGAAGGCTTAAGCACATAAATTTGTTGTTCTTGGAGCGAGATTCAGACATGAATTCGTTGTTCTTGGAGCGAGATTCAGACCATTCCAAACATGTGGGTCACATTTCTGTTTCTTTGGCTAAACTCGAGATGCAACTTTAATTCAATTAGTTAACTCTGATATCTAGTAGGGTTGTTTGTTGGTATATTATTGGTAATTGTTTTTCTATAAGAGGATCCAGCAAATCTCATGTGTTTAGAGTTTAGACCCAAATAGATTTCCCTTTAGGTATCATCCTCTGTCAAGTTCTTTACTGAAGATTATCATAGGTTACTTTGGTATAAAAATGATTCTTGGTACCTGACACCTTTACAAAATTAAATAATAAAACCCCAACGTATAGAGGAATAACCTGAAATCATTGTCTTGGTATTGGAATGTCAAGAACACCCATTCGTTCGTTTAGGCCTCTCCAAATATTATTTGAATGCTATATATATATATATATATATATATATATATATATATATATATATATATATATGTCCGTGGGGGTGTACCATGTTGGTTACACCGGAGGCTCCCGTGGGGATGGGCACGGTTCGAATCCGCCCCCAAGGCGTTGGTCGCCGGCCCATAAGGACACCAAAAAAAATAAAAAATAAAATAAATAAATAAATAAATAAATAAATAAAAATATATATATATATATATATATATATATATATATATATATATATATATGAGACGGGATATTGTACCAAGACTTATTGCACAATTTATTGCACCAAACAATCTCAGCCACACATTTTTTGAAATGTGTGGTTATAAAGTATGCTTACGTGGCAACAACTTTATGGGATGATTTATAATCACACATTTCAAAAAATGTGTTGTTGAGATTGCTTGGCACATTATTGCTTGGTGCAATATATATATATATATATATATATATATATATATAAAATTTTCTAAGGGTACTCTTGAGAAACATTTGTCGGAGACAAGTGGTGCATGTACCTCGTAAGATTGTACTGGATACAAACGAGTGTTTGGGGATTTATTTGCATGTGCCTCATGGGATCATACTGGTACAGACCAATGCTGGGGTTTTAATCCCTTCTTTGGTGATGGAAAACCAGTAAGCACATAGGTCCAATTTTGAGAATTGAGAATTTGGACTTTGCGTTTAGTTTTTGTGCACTTATTTGGGTCTATTTGTTTTAATCACTTATGTACATAGGTACACATGAATTTTTACATTATGCACATGAGTGGATTAGTTATATAACACTTATATTTAGTAGTTTTTATTAGGACTGATTAATTGGAAACATGCTTTTTTGGCTTTTAAAATTGCTATTTCTTGGAGGTCAAAACTTCTATGGCATATAATCTTATGCACTTTCTACTTTCTATTTATCCAAGAGATCAAATTTTTTCTTGAATTCTGGGTTCCTGCCTTGCTTCAAGTAGATTTCTTCTTCTAATTGTCTACACAAACTATAACCCTAAAATCCCTCCTCTTCTTCTCTAATAAAATCAAATCTAAAACTCTACTATCTACCATTACATCCAATACCTGATCATCAAAACCCTGAACAAGAATTTGACAAGTGGAATCGTCATCTTTGGAGCAATATTCAACTTGTTCCAAAAGAGTGCTTCAATTTTGCAACTTTTTTGGTTATTTGTTGGTAGATTAGTGATAATCATTGCTTGATAATTAGACTTTGTATAACTCAATTTAGTTAATCGTGATTCAACCAATCTACATTTGCATTGTAGGTCTTGTCATGTGTCACTTGCCCATCTTTTGCATTATGTTTATGCACGAGAATTGCCCAATTAGTAAGGATGTTTGTTCCCCAATCTGAATTTCCAATAAATATTTTCTAATTTGGGAGGGAACTTGTTCCGAAATGCCAATAAATATTTCTAATTAGTTAGTGTACTTGTTCCGCAATTCCATTAACTATTTTCCTTATTGTGTTGAACAATGAGGATTCACATACAAACCAATAATTCTTGCCCATAATTAAATATCATGATATTTGTTTTTATAATATAGTTCAGCTGTTTGTACATTCATTCCTCCTACCATGGGTGAATCTGTGTATGCATATCTTATACTTCCTAGTTTCCTGATGTTAGATGCAATAATAATATAATAGGTTCTGATGGAGGAGCAAACCAGTTCAGGTTTGAGTTCAGTTGGATCCGATCGATTTGGAGATTGAGACATTGGGCTATTTTGTTACTCATGATTTCTTTTCAGTTGCTTTATGGATTGGGTTTGTTTTTCATTGGTTAGTTTGTTCTAGGATTAGTTGTGGAATCTATATGATTTGTTTCTTAGTCTGCAAGGCTTATATGGCTATAAAAAGATGCAAAATTTTATCTTTTTAAACAGAAAAAGAGAAATCTATTTCATAAGTTGCTTGTTGGTTGCCAAAAATCCTAGAATAGTACCATTAAATTATTCACATACTATAGTTTACAAAAAGTCTCAAATTCCCAGTCATTACATACTACTATGCTGTTGCCTGTAGATAACCGTTCCCGTCGAGCCCCTGTTATCATGCAACAGTGTTGCCAGACATGATTCTCGTGTTCCCTGTCCACTCCAGAACTTATCTGCTCTTCGAGTTCTCTCGTCGATTCCAGACCCTCATCCATAGTCTCCATCATAGGAAGGTTGGAGCCTTGGGCTTCTGATCCACTTGCAAATCGACCCACCGCCAACAAGTTCCATCGAAAATCGAGCACAGGTAGTATCTAGACCCTACTGGATCCAACCACCTCAGCCTGACTGCAAAGCTCCTATTCTGTGGAAACAACCAGTTAACCAATTGGGCAATCGACCACACAACCGACAGGTCGGTTTGGCCGACCATCCATTCCCCTCTGATAAGAGACATGTCCCCTCGTTTCGTCATCAACTTCACTTTCTCATGCCATAAATCTTCGTAGTATCCATCTCCTCGAACATCAACACGATTTTTCGAGTGGATCGCGGTTGAACCTCAGACCTTGGTTCGAAGGCTTAAGCACATAAATTTGTTGTTCTTGGAGCGAGATTCAGACATGAATTCGTTGTTCTTGGAGCGAGATTCAGACCATTCCAAACACGTGGGTCACATTTCTGTTTCTTTGGCTAAACTCGAGATGTAACTTTAATTCAATTAGTTAACTCTGATATCTAGTAGGGTTGTTTGTTGGTATATTATTGGTAATTGTTTTTCTATAAGAGGATCCAGCAAATCTCATGTGTTTAGAGTTTAGACCCAAATAGATTTCCCTTTAGGTATCATCCTCTGTCAAGTTCTTTACTGAAGATTATCATAGGTTACTTTGGTATAAAAATGATTCTTGGTACCTGACACCTTTACAAAATTAAATAATAAAACCCCAACGTATAGAGGAATAACCTGAAATCATTGTCTTGGTATTGGAATGTCAGTTGAAATCATCTAACAGGGATCTTATCCACTTAGTGGTTCTAATAGTTTGTCAAACAATTATTTCATTACAGCAATGCTTACACTCTCTTAGAAGTTCTGACAAGAACATAAATTATTTTTTCAGGTTGTGCTTCCGGAGGGCTCAAAGAAACCTCTGGCTGCTGTTCCTTTTCCAGTTGAGCAACGCCTTGTGGTAATTGTTCTGCTTAATTTCCAAATTGTATTTACAATATCTTTGAGATGTTCAACATTGACCACAAATTTCTTGTGAAAGGACGAATAATACGTGTATAATGTTTTTGTTTGTGGTCCATGATCACATTGACACATTCCAAGGAGGATGCCTACCTATATTAAATATGTATTAAGTACATTGACACTTGGAACCTAGCTCACGCTCACACACTCACTCTTCAAAGGAAAATCCAAATCATGATCTATATCATGTGAAATATCTAAAACGAAATATTTGAAATTATTTTACTATTACTCAAATAGCAAAACAGTGCGAGTTTTCCAATAACACTCTGTATGAATCAAGCCTTTACAATATTCTATACTTATGAAGTATTCAGGTATTTCAACTTGTATAGCATGATAAAATGGTTGGATTCCAAAAATAAATAATCCAAACAATGGTTCTCTTCAAGCTTACCATTCTTCACTGTTCTTTTTTTTTTAATTTTTACGTTTTTGATGCACGAGTAAAACAATGCAAATGCTATTGGATTTTGTTTTGGGGTTCTTCAAATGATATAGATCATTTCTACTGGAATGCATTGACCTTGGATGCTCTAATATTCATTTTCATACTAATATGATATGACTCCAAATCCTACCGATAGCACAACATATAAGCACACAGAGATATGGGTGTAAAATCTTGTTCTTGTTGGTGTTTTTACCTTTGGACTAAGAAGTTTAGTCCCACATTGGCTACACCACCAAGTGAGTATCTAATATAAAGCTTTGCTTATGTTGAGGTATGCACATGGGGTGTGGTCAGGTACATGGGTGCCATGTGGGGTTGTTTTCTTAGGAGGAAAAAAAGATTTAACTCTTCAATGAAAGAATTTATGTTTTTTTGTCATGCTCTTGGAATTATTTTCATAGGAGCTAAGCCCCAAAGGGGCATAGCGAGTCGGACTCGGACTCGGACTCAAGGGCGCAAAATGGCGCTTTGTTGGCGCACTTTGCACTTAGCACATCAGCATCGGCGCATGGCGCTCGTGCACATTTGATGCGCTCGATTATACGTGGTTGCATGAGCGGGCCATGCGCAGCTATGCGCGTTTACGCGCATGCGCTGCTGCGTTGCTGGCAGGAGCAGTTCAGATTTGGTTATGGAAAGATTGAGTATTTAATTCAGATCCCATTTTGTAGAATTTGAATTAAATTAGTTCCTATCTCTTTGTAACCGACTGGGTGGCCAGGCTCCTCTATAAATACTCTCTTTTCAGCCATCATTTGAGAGTCCCATAGAAAAAAAGAAGTAGAGAGGAGGCTCTGTGGCTGTGCCATAGGAGTCCAGAGAGTTCGCGAGTCCAGAAGAGGTGACACGAGCGTTCCAGAAGTTTTTCGAGAACTTGTCGGTTCTTGGGAGCAGATCGTGTGGAGTGAATATTGTTTTGAGGAACGGTGATTTTCATCACCTCAGCAAGAGTTGTTTTCTTCCTCTTCTCTTCTCTACATTGTAATTCTGTAACTGCGATTGCAAGGAAGAACAAGAAGTTTTATTTCTGATTCTTTTGTTTTCTTCGGTGCAAGTTGTAATCAGAAATATTCTTTTTAGTGCTTTGTTGGATTCGAGATCTCGAAAGGCAAACTTGTTTGCAGAAGCTTCTGAATTTTGACTACAACATCAAGATCAAACAGAGGGTAGACTGAAAAGTTTATCGGTAGCTCTGTCCTTGATCGTGTTCAAACCATCCTTTGATTAAGTTCCGAGACTAATAATCTCAAAGCAAGATCCGAAAAAAGATGGAGAACCACCGTGCAAAACTTCTCGACACAAGTTTTAACAAACTTGAGAAGTTTGACGGGGATCATTACAATTCCTGGAAGAAAAATGTCACCCTTAATCTTCAACTCGCAGAGGTAGACTACGTGTTGACAGATCCGGAGCGTGTTATTCCGGAAGGTGATGATGTTACTGTTTGGGCGATTGCTAATGCAACTGCTAAGCAGAACAAGTGGAGGAGAGACAACAGCCTCTGCAAGATGCTGAATCTGAACTCCATGGAGGATACTCTAGCGGAGTCATACAACAAGACGGACAATGCTAAGGTCATCTGGGAGTCTCTAGAAAAGTATTACAAGGCGGATGAGAACCGCTACAAGATCTATGTGACCGAAAAGATCTAGAACATGCGATCTGAGGACGACAAGACGATGTTGCCTCAAGTCAAGGAATTACTCAAGCTTCGTCAAAAACTTGAGGATGATGGCATGCCAATGGACGCCGCTCTCGTCGTGGGAGGTATTGTTGCCAAGTTCTCGTCTGGATGGAGCAACTTTATCTTGGACATGCACCAAAAGAAGATGCAGGTCAGCCTTGATCAACTACTGCACAACATCCATGTTGAAGATGAGTTAAGGGCACAAAACAAAGTAGACACGCTGTCCAAGCAGTTGGCAAAGGCCAACTTGGTGCATGCTGGTGACTCCAAGGGGAAGCAGAAGGCTTCTCACAATAAGGACTTCAACCATCTGAAGGTGAAGTCGGCTTCGTTCAAGCCGAAGCCAAAGCCTAAGTTAGATGTAACTTGCTTTAACTGTGGCAAGAAGGGCCATTACCGGAAAGACTGCAGATCCAAGCCTAAACAGACAGAGCAAGGTGAGCCTAACAAGGTTGTTATGATTGTGCAGGTTGTGACGGCTGGTGTCGACACTGACTGGTGGGTGGAGTCGGTGGACACTGGCACATCTTGTCATGTTTGCTCAAAGAGGAAGTTCACCACATATAAGCCTACATCTGAGACAATTATGGTGGCGAACCAGGCACAAGCCGAAGTACTTGGGACTGGAACGGTGGTACTGAACCTGGCTTCGGGGAAGTCGCTGACGCTTCAGGATGTGAAGCATGTACCGATGATAGCCAAGAACCTGGTCTCGAGAAGTCTGCTCTGCAACGCAGGCTTGAGGATGGACATATGGTAATGTCTTGCAAATGAACATATTTCGGAAAAATATTTTGTACCGAAGGAATGTTCAAACTTTAACTTGTAACTCCTGCTAAGATGATAAATGCAGTATTTTCTTCTGGTTATTCTCTTGAGTTATGACATAATAGACTATGACATGTTCATTGTAAAAGAATAAACAAAATGTCTACTCTAGAGTTTATCTCCAAATGTGGAGATAAGGAGGTTGAGAGGTGTGAGGTCTGTGCGCAAACAAAGATCACAAGAAAATTATTCAAACGGAATTATCGAAGCACAGATCTTCTGGAGTTAGTGCACTCAGATATCTGTGACTTCAAGCAGTTCTCAACAAAGGCCAAGACGAAGTACTTAATTACTTTCATCGATGACTACTTGAAGTACGCATTCGTCTATCTGCTCAAAACAAAAGACGAAGCGTTCAAGAAGTTCAAGGAGTTCAGCGCTGAACTGAACGTCAAACATGGCAACAACTCAAGAGACTCAGAAGTGATCGAGGCGGAGAGTATAGGTCTATTGAATTCACATCGTTCTGCAAGAAGCATGGAATAGTCAATAAGACGACTGCTCCGTAATCTTCTCAATTGAATGGAGTAGCAGAAAGGAAGAACATGACGTTGACAGAGATGATGAATTCAATGTTGTTGACTGCGGGTCTTCCAAACTGCTTCTGGGGAGAAGCTGCGCTAACGGCTACGTTCATTCTGAACATAGTGCCGTACGCAACTTCCGATGTCACTCCTCATGAACTCTGGTTCAAAGTCAGACCCAACATGAATGTCATTCGAGTGTTTGTGTGTCTGGCGTATGTGAAGCTTCCGGACTTGAAGATTCAGAAGCTGGGTACAAGGATATGTTGAGAAGAGTGATGCTCGGAGGTTCCTTGATATATAGTCAAATCATATCATCGAATCTCGCGACGCAGAATTCTTTGAAGACAAATTTGTAGGACACAAGAACATTGTTATTGCGGATATTCCCGAGAACAATGTGAGTGCACAGGAGGCCAATGCTTCCAATGAAGTAATAGTCCAAGAAGAAGTCATTCCAGAGACAACGTTCGAACAAGAACTCGCAGAACTGGTGTCTAAGCGAGTGAGGAGACAGAAGGACTTCGGAGATGACTTCGTCACCCATAATGTGGAAGCAGATCCATTTACCTATGATGAGACGATGAAGACCAGAGACGCTGTCTTCTGGAGGGAGGCTATCAATGATGAGTACGACTCAATAACTGCCAACAACACTTGGGTGTTGGTAGATCTGCCTGAAGGAGCAAACCAATCAGATGCAACTGGATCTTCAAGAAGAAAATAAGCCGATGGTTGACAAGTTCAAGGCAAGGCTGGTAGCCAAAGGGTTCTCTCAGAAGCAGGGGATCGACTACTTTGACACATATGCTCCAGTAGCACAGATGACGACCATCAGTATGTTGATTGCTTTGAGTGCAATTCACAAGCTAGTTATTCATCAGATGGATATTAAAACAACATTCCTGAATGGAGAGTTGACCGAAAAGATTTACATGCAACAACCAGAAGAATTTGTCGTCAAAGGACTTAAAGACAGTCTGCAAGCTGGTGAAATCGTTGTACGGTCTTAAGCAAGCTCCCAAGATGTGGCATGAGAAGTTTGACAAAGTCATAAGATCAAATGGCTACATGATCAGTGAGACGGACAAATGTGTTTACATAAAGTTCGCTGACGGGAGATGAGTCATTGTTTGTTTGTACGTGGACGACATGTTGATCCTGGATACGGATCTAACACGTGTCACTGAGACAGTTCCTCTCATCCAAGTTTTGTATAAAGAACTTGGAGGAAACTGACGTTATCCTGGGGATAAAGATCATCCGGACGGACACTGGAGTAGCTGTGTCACAGTCTCATTATATTGAGAAAATCCTCACACATTATGGATATCAGAATATTCCAGGGATCGATACTCCGTACATGTGTGACAAGAAGCTGAAGCCAAATCCTAGATAAAGTATCAGGCATATGGAGTATTCAAGCGTCATCGGGAGTTTGATGTATGTAACAACTGCCACAAGGTCTGACATAGCTTTTGCCGTGGGGATGCTGAGTCGATTTACGAGCAACCCAGGTGTGGATCACTGGAAAGCTGTGAAGAGTGATGGAATATCTCAGAAGGACTCAGAAGTATGCACTATACTACAACGGGTATCCGACAGTAGTGGAAGGCTTTAGTGATGCAAGCTGGTGTTCAGAAGTAGAGAACGAAAGGTCCACAGGAGGATACGTCTTCTCCATGGACGGAGCTGCTATATCGTGAAAGTCGAAGAAACAGTCTATGCTCTTTCATTTCTCAATGGAATCTGAGTTTTATGCACTGGCGGCTGCAGCGGATGAAGCAGAATGACTTTGGGAGCTCATGTATGATCTTCCATTGGTTGGTGCGCAGATTCCGACGGTACCGATATACTGCGACAACCAGGCGACTGCAGCGGTGTCATCAAATGACCTCTTTCAATGGTAAGAAGATGACTCTGTGGCTGAGGCACATGGCAATGAATGATCTGATAAAGACTGGAGTCATTGTCGTTATTGATGTTCGGAGCCAGGAGTATCTGTCGGATCCGTTCACCAAAGGTCTCATGTGCCAGCTGCGTGATGTATCAACTAGAGCATGTGGACTGATTTATTACTTGAAGAATAAAAATATGCATAATTTATTACTAAAATCAGCAAGAAGTATCAAAATAATTGGCAATACCTACTTAATTTATAGAAAAATCTCAATGTATAGGTTTAGTTATTGTGACTGCGTGATGTATTAACTAGAGCATGTGGACTGATTTACTTCTTATAGCATTGGTCAAAATTCGATGCAAAATGAAACCTGTTTACAATCACACCTCAAATTATCCTAGCCAAACTCAACCCTTAACTAATGCATTCTAGTGTTTTACACCACATTTTTTGACAAACCCAACCTGAAATGAACCACAACTTAACCCTACGCATAAGACTGGTTCGAGGGTTTTTAATGAACTGAGTTAGGCCTACCAGACACCAGTTTAAACTATATGTATATGTTATGACTGAGTTTTAATGAGCCAAATCAGGCTTGAATCAACCAAACCCCTTCAAACCAAGGGTGAAAGGGGGTTCACAAGCCATTGTTCACTACTCTCACTTTTAAGTTCCCTTCATGGTTCACAAATAGAGAATGTAGGGCTAGGATTTTCCTGTTCCCACACAACCGCCGTCGTAACCGGGCATTCATCCTGGTCAGTGAAGAAAGGAAGAGAACTGGTGGAGGGTTCCAATGTGGGAAGCACAAGTGTGTAGTTTCTCTCCTCTTTTCTCAGTTTTGTTCAGTGTTATTAAGATTTACTCAGCTGAGTAACCGGTAACGACCTAGGTCTGAGTGGAAAGCGTACTCTGCTCAATTGGTGGCCTAATAATTATTAATGAGGCCACTTTCTTTTTAATCGGCCAGTTTAATCTATTAGCAGGTCAGATTTAAATAAGGGTTTGGTAAAAAAATAAAAACACTACAAGCCACTAAAACTCAAACCACAGTTAAAGTAGCCCTCTTCCTCTTTGTCGTTTCATTTCTTTTCTCTCTTTCTTTTCAAATAAATTTCTTTCCATTTTTCCTTTCCGAATAAAATAATAGTAATATAGTATATTGTTTTCCTCTACAGTTGCCTTTTCAATACTGTTGAATGCATAGAATACGGTTTTCCTCTTCTTTTCTTTTTCTTCTCATTTAGTTTTTTATTCTCAAGTTCAATATATTATGACAGAGATCAATGTCTAGATTAATGTGCTGAATATATTTTATTGTTGCGTGGATTGAAATGAATATAGCAAGTGTCCCAAAATTAAGATGTGCTGAATATAGATTTTGCTATGTAGATTGAATAACTTCCCTTTTCGTAGATACCCAATGTATTTCACACCTAATTATGTCCAAAGAACACCCTTCATGTTATTTAATCTACAAACTATGTGAGCAAAATAATAGTTTTATCTTGTACCTGGTCTTAAGTGCAGTTATTAGTCGAGAAACTGAAACTCTCATGTAATTATAACTTACACTATTGTTTGCATTCTCTGATAGATCAATCACAACAATTACATAACAAGACTTGTCAAAGTTTATAGTAGAAACATCAAAAGGTATCGAGTATTGCTGTTTTTCTTTTTTACTTGAGTTGCTAATATTGGATTATCCCGGTTTTCTTGTGAAACTATTGCAGACGAGTTATTCATATCTTGATGTTATTGGGAGGCCTACAGTGGTTATCGAAAAAGAAAATGTAGTACCCGAACACAATATTCCTTTTCTGGTAAGTGCACAAAATGTTATGTTTTGAATTCTGTCTTAAATCAGCTTCGTGCAATTAGAAAAAGGAAATTAGGAAATGCAAGAGTGAATATAACTTATAGACCGATGGGGAACCACATTTAATTTCTCTGAACCTGACTGCATGCTTCCATCAATTTGGGGTGTCTATTCAGAAAGGAAAAATACTTGAACTGGTGCTGCAGTGGACCAGTGGTCCAGTGGAGGATATATTTTTGTGAGCCAGTATGAACAATACTTGAACTAGTAATCCGGCAAGAAGAACAAAACTCTTCTTATTACCCTTCCTTTGGTTTAGTCTTGTTAACTTTGTATATATTAAAATGCTGTATTCCCCTATTTCATTAGAAGATGGTCCTCAACTAGGATGTATGTTCTTGCAATCCTAGATATTGGACCTCCTTATAGATCAAGATGACTAACCAATAACTCAGCAATAAGTCTATTGATCCCATAAGTAAACCATTATGACTCCTATTCTACTTGTATCCTATTACAAATCTTTCCTTCAACATAGGCCCTGATTATTTGGACCTCTACTAATATAAGTTGGCTTGGAAACGGTCCAAATTTGAGCCATCTAAGCCGTTTATAAATACTCCATTAATTATTTAAAAAAAAAAACTAATTATTTAACTACCTAATATGATTTTCTTATAACTAAACAACTCTAACTCAAGTGGTTAAAGGTGTGAGACATTTTCCTTGGTTGTTTGAGTTCAATTCCTATGGACGATAGTATTTAAAATAAATTCATATATTTTTTTTTTCAACAAATTTTTTTTACGTGCGTGCAATGCACGTGCACTTTACTAATATCTTTAGTTTTTCACAGAAAAGTGCTGTTTCTATTTTCTACTTCATAAGAACCATAATTTGGATCTTCATGGTTGTAAACAACCATGATAAACAGTATTTTTGTAGTTTAAATACTCTCAGCAGTGCTTTCTACCTCTTCTTTTGTGAAGTTCTCACAAAGCATGTCTCTGTTGTTTTGTTGCAGGTTCACTACGAATTCAACCCAATATTCATGCTTGTAGAGCCCTTGATATTGGTATCTGTGTTTTCCCTATTCTTTGTTGCGTGCATCGCGTATCTCCACATAGATCTTTCCATTCGAAAATCATAGTGTGATATTGGGAGCTCTTTCTGTGCTTGTTTAAGATTTAATTAGTATACACCGCGAGTTAAATAACCTTTTTAATTGTGTACTTCATTCCTGTAACCATGTATGTTTCAGTCTCATTTAAAGGCTAAAACGATTTTGGACAAACTATTGAGCATGTATTCAATTGGTTAATGCAATGTAGACCTATCGTAATTTTGGTTACTTTGGCACCAAATATAGCAAGTTTACGTGATGCGAGTAACATATGTATGTCTGGAACTCAAATAGTCGTAATAGTCTGATCACTGTGGGTTCTCTTGGGTGACCCTTTTCCACTTGAAGCTTGGTTTCCTGAAAAAACATGCATTAATAAAATTATTGTCGTTCTTGAATTATCATTTTGGCTAAATTACCTAATGGCACCTTAACTATAGCGTTTGGACGTTTTTGACACCTTAATTTTTACTTGCTCAATTTTGGCACCCCAACTTCGTAAATTGTTCTTTTGAAGCATCTATAGTAAATTTTGAAACATATCAGAAACAGTTCAAAAGATTTAAGAATATCTGTCAATACGAGTATTTAAATTCCGTTTTTGTACTACATGACATGTTTTTTTAAAGTGGTTTTGATGTTCTTTAAAATTGAGAAAAGATGTTTCAAAAGAATAATTTATGAAGTTTAATCAGTTCCATAAGTTTCGTGTGGTATCCTTTGATATGTTATTTCAAGCTATAGATCTCTCAATCAAAGGCTGGTTGGTTACTTATTCGAGAGTTGTTCATGTAGTTTAGCATCATGGAATTGCAAGACCTGTGTCTGTACATAGGAACATGATGCGATGTCCTATACGAAACATTTGGGTTCCCCCAGTTGAGCTGATGCTACGGAACCATAAAACAATCGTCTGGAGAATTTGGAATTGGAAAATACATCTTGGAAGTAAAAATTTGCCCTATATTTTCAATCTAATTTTTTGCTTGAAGTGGGTATACTGTCATTTTTATTAAATTTATTATGTTCTTAATTAAATTTTGATTGTTATTATTAGAAGATCGGTGAGGGGCATTTTATTATTATTATTATTATTATTATTATTATTTAGTCGAGGGTATTTAAATGAAATGAATATAACCATAATTGAAAATAATAGAGTATACACATTTGAAATAAAGATTACCCTTATATTTTAATCAAAAGTTATAAAAAATAATTCAAATTAAGAAAAAAAGATAAAATAATTATTTTTACATAGAGAAAAAACAACTATTAACCTTCCCATCGTCTGTATTCTCTCCCAAGGTTAGTCGCTACCTCCTCGACGACCTTTGCTGTCCACGGGGCGATGTTGCAACAACAACTACTACTTTCGTATATGTACAACAAAAGTCACTGTTGTGACTAGGGGTGAGCATTATTCGGTTTTGGACCGAAAATCAAATCAAACCGAGCCGAATAAGTGATTCCGTTCGGTTTAAAGAAAATCGTTTGGATTTCGATTTTGAAAATACTAAATTTTTTTGTTCGGTTTTGGTTCAAAACATAAAATCGAATAAGATTTCTACAATTATGTAAATATTCTTATTTTATGCATATTTTGTGATTAAAAATTGTATATTTTGAAAACAACAATTCTCTGTATATATTTTGAAGCTCAACTTTGGACACAAATTTTGAAATACAACAAATATGTATATAAATTTATACTTTTTAATATAATTTATCCATAATCTCAATTTTGGGTTCAATTAATTAAACAATATCAATAGTCCAATATGATAAACCACCGTATAAATCGAATAGCTTATTCAGTTCGGTTCGGTTTCGGTTTTGGTTTATTTCAGTTCAATTTCGATTTTGTTTATTTCGGTTCGGTTAAAACCGAATAAACCGAATGCTCATCCCTAGTTGCGACACAACACGTTGGACAACATAAGTCGTCTGGGAGGCAACGACAAGCCAGGGGGAGGGAGGGAGGGTTGGCTATCAGCATGTTGGGAGGAGGACGACGAATGTGGAAGTAGGAGGACGATGACTTTCGTGAGAAGGAGAAATTGGAATTAGGGTTAGATTTTGTTTTATTAATGGTTATAATGATTTTAGGGACAAAATAATCTAAATAATCATGTATTGTGCACATGGTCGTTAAATGTAGTGGTGGACTTGCAATGGTTGGACTTTAAAAACTAAATTAATTCTGGGTGCATAATACGATTAAAAAAAGTAGTACAGGGTATTAAAATTAAAAACACACAATTGTTGTGAGTATTTAAGTAAAAATTAGATAAAAAGTGATATTTTTTGTAAAATAAATAAAAAAAGGATGAAAACAAAGGATCACCAGATTAAAACAGTTACTTATGATGTTTTGGAACTCTCATTATTCTGTCAATTAATTAATAGTTGCTTCCATTCCTCCTTGCTTAATTAACTCTTTTTCTTTAATTATTCTGGTAATTAATTAATAATTGTTCCCACCATTTTGAAAGTAAATTTTTATTAAATGTTGAATATATTTTATTGTATGTGAGCCTAATTAAATTTAAATATATTTTATTGTATTGCATATATTTTATGTACTTATTATTATTTATAAATTTAATTTATTTAGAATATATTTTACTTTTATATTTAATTTATTTATTATATTATTAAATAAAATAAAATATTTGAAAGAGTGTTTAAAAACATAGGTACAATTTTAACGACATGGGTAAGTTATATTAACGAGGACTGCCATAAAATTGTCAAACTAATTAACCAAACGCTTCCTTTTATGTAGATAGTTATATTATATATAGGTACAGAATTTGTCCTATTTCCTACCTGATTTTAGAATTAGGTTCCAATTAGCTCTCCTATTCCTTGAACCAAACGTTCATTAAACGTTACAATATATTTTATGATTTCTTTATCTAGTAGGTAAGAGTTGTTTTCTTTGAAAACTACGTGCAATCCAATTGTATTTATTGACTAAAATCTAATTAGGCAAAAAACAGAAGTTCGCGGCCGAGGGTTGCTCTCTCAAGATTTAATTTAATTTTAATTTTAATTTTAATTACGCAGAAATCTTACATATCTGAGGTCATTAAAGCAGGGGTGAAAGGGGTGAGCAACGATTCGGTTCGGTCTAATCCGAACAGTGCTAGCTTAAACCGAATATGGACCGAACAGATAAAATGGAAAAAACCGATCCAAACCGTTTAAATACAAAACTGAAATGAACCGAACTGTTCTAAATCGGGTCGGGTTGTTCGGTTAATTCGCTTTGTGAGCTGCAGTTTTAATGGGCCGGCCTGTATGATTTGCCATTAAAAAAAATGTATAATGAGTCGGCCTGAACTATTTACAGATGATTTCTGGACCTAAGTTGACGAATTTAAAACACAAAAATCAATAATAATCAAATTTGGCCCATAGAACAATTATTCAGCACAAAAAATTAACAATCTTCCAGTTCCAGAGAGTCAGAGACTCCAGTAATCAAGTTTCCAGACCCAAAACATTTTTTACCCATCAAACATACAAAACTAAAATAAGAGTTCATAAAATATACAAAACCAAAATGAGAAAAAAAGTTACATTCCAGACCACATACCACATAGGCACGTACAAAGTTACAACTTACAATAGACAATTTGTGTGTTCAGTTTACAAACCAAGCCACTTTCCACTCCACTTTACAAAGTTACATTCCAATTTCCAAAATTTTAAAGTTACATTCCAAACATCAAATATACAAATTAAGTCCAAAGACCAAACCACTTTCCAGTTTCCGGTTCAAATGCCCTGCACAAAAAAGAGAAGTATATATATATATATATATATATATATATATATATATATATATATATATATATATATATGGCTCAGATGGCTGATTTATGTATCATAGTATGATGCTATGTAGTATCAATTACACTTTCTCAAGCCATAATCATAGTCGTCTCTTTCTCATTTAATATGTTAGTAAAATTTGAAAGAATAAACTATAAACAAACTAGCAACAATAAGTAAACAAGCCATAATCATCAATAGCTGTAGTTCATAGCTCGCTAATGGCTGCGAATGTCTCGCCGCTGCACAACATAATTACAAAATACAAATGTGACACCAAGTATAGCAAGTCCCACATACAACTCCAACATAATAGAGAAGTAACAACAAGAAACAAGAAGTCTAGCACAGAAAGTCTCACATCCAAATCCAGTTAGAGGCTTAGAGCATCAATTAGCATAAAGATCAACATTAAAAGGAATATGGAGTAACAATTTATAGTCAATGGTAGCAATGGCAGCACATGAAGTCTAGATGTCACGACCCGCATCCGTATGATTGGACACGAGTACGTGGCAACGTCCAGCCTACGTCGTAGCAACAACGTAGAACGCTGTCTAGGTCAATAATACTATATATCAACAACTCACAATATTTTAACATAACCTGTAAATGATATTCCAACTCCATAAGGAGGACAAGATGATATTATAATGACAATATTTGTCACGACACGCACCCGCTGTAAGGGCACGAGTACGTGGGTACGTCCAACCTACGCTGCAACATCGACGGTAGAACGTTGTCTAGGTCAACAATACTATCTAAACATCTCACACAATATATATGTAATGTACCTGTCAAGATATCTCAACTCCAAATGGAGGGCAATATGACAATATGATAATCAATACTCAATTACAATAAACTAGAGGAAGATAATGACACGATATGGAATAGAAGAAATGAATCACAAAGTCACAATTATAATCCAAATTCAAGTCTAAAGTCTAAGCACAAATAATATTAATATAATATAATATGCCAAATGTCTAAGCTGGAGACATATCCAGTACAACAAGGAATAAAGCTAAGCCTCCTCGGTGGCTGGCACTAGATCATCCTGCTCTAAGGGTGCTACCTCAGACGGCTCGCCATCCTGTGGCCCGTAGTAAGTGGGACACCAATCCTTTAGATAATCATCTGAAAAATATATCCAGTCAAAATTTGAGCGAAGTACAAAACTCTGAAAGCAGTTACAAGTACATAGTAGAGAATATATGACAAGTAATAGAAAAGAATACAAGATGCACAAGTAACTAGGAATGGAAATATAGCTGAAATAGGTAGATAAATAAAATAAGAATCTGAAAAAATAAATACAGGCAATATGGAATGAACTACAAGTAAGAGAAACAAGCATACTGACTATGTGATTTAGAGCACAAGTTCGTTATGTGATCGACTTGAGTTGCACATGATTATACTAAGGTAACTCGATTATACGTGAGGTGTATAATCCACATACACATGATTACACTAATGGATTGATCACATAACCAACTTCTACTCACCCGCCCCAACCAATACCCATGGATCCAATCACGACACGTTACGCACATGAATATAATATAAGCATACATAGCACATGAGTATAGTGTGAGCACACGGAGCACACGAATAGATACATGCATAAGGAATGTCCGATGCACACGATAAAGTACATGTGTAAGGAGTACCCGATGCACACGATAAAAAGGATAACATCTCCTGATAGGATCTATATAGTACCAGTCCATGTAACAATGTGTCAGGATCAAGTATTACAGTTCTAGAACATGTAATATATACACTGTCATGTAATAAAAACTAACAGAGATGTGTACTCGTCTGTGGTCCTGAGCAATAAATGAGTCTCGGTGTCCAAACTGGTGTCACACAAACCTATATATGAAATATCATGTCATTTTGTGTAATGAAATGATAAATAAGCTAAAATGAACTAAATATGATTTTCTAGGTCAGACTAGGTCAAACTAAATTTTTACCTTCATTCTAGGTCCAAATCTACCTTCTAGGTTGATTACAAGTCTAATCTTGTTCATACTAGGTGTTGCTAGGTTGTGGTTAGGTTTCTAGGTCCATAACTTGTAGGTAATAGCTAAACTAGCTAATATCTCTAAGATATATACATATACCAGTTAATACCTTATTGTTTATATATATATATATATATATATATATATATATATATATATATATATATATATATATATATATACTTGTATACTATTGTATCCTAAGGTACCTCATTAATAACTTATTATCTTAAGATGCCCTACCTCACCTTAACATTTGATACTTGGTACTCACATTATTTCCTTTGGCTATATCTACTACTTAAATCAAGTATCACATGGATACCTTAATAACAATCCATTACCTAGTGCTTAGGGATACCCTCACTTATACCCTAACTCAACCCCAATTTTAAATGATACTCTAATCCTTAACTGGTACTCCTAACTCAAATACCCGAGCTCCCCCCATGCTAGTTGCTGCTAACAGAACTCACCTCCAAATTTATTCCAAGTGACTTGACCAACTAACCCCTTCCAAATGAACAACAAACCCCTTACCTATTGGACTAATCCCTTACCCTACCATCAGTACCTACCTCTCATCACATTTACCTTCACACCATTTCACCACAGTCCAACACCTATACTCGAGCCCCATTGCCATGTACTGCTACTGCAGTTCCTATAGATACTAATCAGTGCACACAGTGTACTAATACCTATTTTTCCTCACCTAACTTGCTGATACTATTGCTATTTCTGTTGCTTAAACCTGAGCCCACTCCCTCCCTTTCAGTTAACCCAGTACTTAAGCCATTGCCTGCACCCTCATGCACTAGTGTGCATCACAGTTCACTTCTCCAACTGCCAATGCTCTTGAATACAACTCCCTTAACACAAATACATACACACTTGTTCATATAACAACTGAGATCAACCCTTACATTACTGAAACCAAGGCTCACACTCACAATGATTAACACCACAATGGCATCTCACTTACTCACTGCTAACACTTAGTCCACAAGTGTATTCACACGCACACACAACACACTATATAGTATATATATATACACATATATACACATATATACACTAATTCTAATACAACTATATATATACATATCTATTTGATACTATAGATAAATACACTCTTACCAACACTAATGTCATTCCATCGAACACTAAATGAGCACTTCATGATACACTAGTACTCTATATGATACTCATGCTACCAACTCCCACACACACACTCCCATGGTCATGATACCACTCTATTTCTAATTAAAGTCTAAATAGAATAAATGATAGCTATTACAAAGTGTGGTGAAAAATTTGATATGTGTATCCCTAGTGTCAAGAAAAAATCTCCAAAATTATCCCGTATCATGGCGTATCATAATACGGCCTACTCGTATCTAATTATGGACACGTATCTAGTCTCGCACCACCAATCTAAGTCTAATTAGACCTAATTGGTCCAATGACAAACACTTGGTGCACCAATCTCGAAATTTCTCCAAATTGGAAATAAAATTCAATGTAGAAGTCATAATAGGGATCATATGAACATTGTTCTTCTTCCTATGGGTAGCCCTAAGCTATGGAAGGGTTCATAATGCTTAAATACAACAATTAGAATCTATATTAAGGGAAATTGCAGAATTATACCTATTGAGAGATAGATTTCCAATAAAATGCTCAATGGACACAATTAGGACACAAGCTCCTAGCCAACTCCTTCTTCTCCAAATGCTCATTGTAATCCAAGCTCCTAGGCTCCTTAGGTGATGAAAATAGAAGGGATTGAGAATGATTTGAGAGGGATTGGTGGAGGGATTGATTCAATTTAGGGAAGAACTCAATTGGGATCCAATTGGAATGAGGAATGAATAGGAGAGAGAAAGACTCTCCCTATTAGGGTCGGCCATTCTACCCCTCTCCCAAGTAACACACAATGACCTATTTGTCCCCACTAATTAGTCATAAAGGATATTTAATTAGGAAAATTAATTAATGAAAAATTTATTCCTAATGGAGGTTTAATCTAATTTCTAAATAAAGAAAGGGAATGACTTAATTGAGTCTAATGAGTCTAGTCCAAATGTTGGGTTCATGAGTTATGTCAAATCTAATTGGTCCACTAGTGTCAAGTCCAATAAATTGGCTAGTCCACTAACCAATAAATAAATAACACAATATATCAAATATGAACACTAAATAAAAATAATGTGTAATGATAAAATTATCCCTATCTAGAAATGGGGTAGTGACAATATCAATACTCAATCACAATAAAACTATAAGGAAGATAAAATGCACGATATGATATAAAAGAATCCTAGAGAAGTCTAGAAATATACATCCCAACACCACCAAACAATACTAAGAGTCTACCAATTCTACTCATCAAATAATAACAACTCAAAGTCTCAAACAGCTGGAAACAAATACAGTACAAATAGAATACTAAAACTAGCTAAGTCACTACTAGTGATGTCTCCTCTATGGGGACTGGCTCCTTCTGAAACTCCTAAAAAAGCTTCCCAACTACGCCTTCTGGGGTCCATAGTAGGTGGGGCAAAAATTCTCTAAGTCCTCTGAAAAATATTATCCAGTCAGGATTAGAGCGAAGCACATAAACTAAAAGCAGTTCCATTAAGTTGACAAAGACTATAAAATAATAAGTAATGAAGATACAAGATGGAAGTAATACTAGAACAACGAGGAACATGAAAACATGTAATAATGTCAGATGTAATGATAAACAATAAAGAAACAAGTAAAAGACAGTTCATCAATGCAAACTGGAACAAGAATGAATACTAGTTATGTGCCTTGATATATTAGTTTATTATATGATCGTCTTGGGTACAAGATCAAGCTCTACCATATATGATTAGCTATGCACAAGTACATGTAAGGGGTTAGGTCAATCATGTATGATTGACTATGCACAAGTAAGGGTAAGGAGATAAGGCCAATCAAATATGGGAAGCCATGCACAAGTAAGTAATAAAATTAGACTATACCCTGCGTGAAATGAGGGTGAGCTATGCACAAGTATGTAGGGGGATATGATTACATAATCAACTAACATTTCTCCACTCCCCAACTAATATAATGGATCATTCACGACTCCTCATGACTAGAATCCATATATATTATCCTGTGTACCATTGTGTCAGAAATCAAGTATAACACTACAAAACTGATATCATAGTAATTATCAAAGTAAGTAAAACTGTCAGCGAATGTACTCGCTTGAAATCCGGTACACAAAACAGTAAATAGTGCTCAACTGGATTCCAAGAGTCCTAAAGATGGAAATTCAAAGTTAATGAGTGATTTGAAGTGATAAACATGTTCAACTAGCTAATGGTGATGTTTTTAGGTTAATTCTAAGGTTTACCTAGGCCATACTAGTTAGTACTAGTCAATACTAGGTCAACTAGGTCAATACCTTGCTATACTAGGTTCCCTAGGTCATACTTAGGGATACTAGTCCCTTCTACAAATTTTTAAAAGTTTCTAGTGGTTTCATGTGGATTCCCATGACATCTTTAATTAATTAATAAGGGTATCAATCTAATGAAGAGGTAATATTCTATCCTTCTAACTAACTTAATTAATTATACTACTAATCATGTCATGACTAACCAATTGGGTCTTGAGCCTACATGTAAGGTGTCAACTAGGTTGAATACACTAGTCCAACTAACTAGCTAACACAAAGGCCCAATAATATGTATAATAATAATAATACTAATAAAAATAATAATAAATATATTACTAATATAATTACCAAACATTTATTAAATGACAAAAATATTTCTCTCCCAGAATTAGGGAGTTACAATCCTACCCACCTTAGAAAACTTTTGTTCTTGAAATTTAAGGTAGGTACTAGTACCGAAAAGAGATAAAATATCTAGAGATTATAAGTTACCTCTTAAGGTAACAAGATAAAGGAATTCTTCATAACAGGAAGAATATGAAAAGCATGATAAGTTTAGGATGATTAGAAAATACGATCTCATTCAATAGTTTAGGAAGAGTTTCTCAAACATCTTCCAGGATGCAAACAAGAAGCTTATAAACAGTCTCTTTCCTAAATTCTAGGTTAAGGACATGAATTACTACATTAAACCCAATTGTTTTGTTAGGGTTCTAACTTATTTACTAGAAGAAGTTTGTTACATTGCAAGAACATGGTTCTTGGCAACCAATACTGATACTAAATGACATGCTCTAGATCAAGAGAACTTCACCATTTAAACAATGATGAAGATGAATACCCTAGCACAATACCTCTCACTAGATATTGGGATACATATCTATTACTTGTCACTCACTTGGATATCCTTATTCATCCCTATATATCATGATACCTAACCTAACACTAAACCCAATGATCATTACCTAATTGGTACCCATTAATGCAATTGCTTATGAATAATTATCTTACCTTAACTTATCTCTCATAAAGTTATGTATATATCTCTGTCAACAGGTTCCTGTGTATTTTCTACTCTGATACTCTCTGTGTCATATCTCCTCTCTAAAGTTTCTTTTTAATATTAGTGTCATGGTTTTGTTTCAAAAATTTATTATTATTATTATTATTATTATTATTATTTATATGAAAATACAAATTTTACGAGAAAATAGTTCTAAGAGAATTATTTTATTATTTTAATAATATAATTTCTCGAGTTCATAATTTTTTAATATAATAGTAGTATTTATTTTACATAAATATTTAATATTTATTAGAGGTGTTATTTATGTATCTTATCATTTATGGATTATGGTTTGATTAGTGTAAAGAATTGAGTTTATTTTGGAGGTAAATAGGTGTAATTAGAACCCTAATTTAACTTTACATAGAAACAAACCAAAATACCCCTTTACCAACTAAACCTTTAGCTTCTTTAAGAAGACACCTCATCTCCAACCTATAGGGTTAATAGGTTTCATTTGGTTTGGCTTGTAATTCTAAATATCTGAAATGATAAGAAGGGTTATAGTTTTTATATATAAGGATTTATTTTTTATATAAAGACTAAGTTTTCACTCCTTATATGGCCCTTAACTCCTTTCACTTCCACCCTTCATCCTAAAACCTCCTAACCACTTATAAACCCACTTTCTATCTCTACATACAATTTCAAACCAAGAAGACTAAGGCAAGTCCTCCTTTCCTTTGTACAACTTTCATTTTTCCATAAATTTTCATGTAATTCTTGATTTATTTTTATTATGCAAAATAAAGTTTATATTATGGATTAATGTTGAGTTAATTATATGTTGTTTATATGATTCTAAGAGTTATTCGTTAAGGTGACACACCTATAAGAGTATTGGACACAAATTAGAATTTGAAATATATGTCCTGAATTTGTTCCCACTTCGCAATATTTTCTGAGCTAGTTTTGATCTATTTAACTTGATCAAAATAGAAATATGTATACATATGTTTCATAGAAAATTTGATAAGATTTTTAACCATATATGACATGATGGTATTTTGGTGTATATAGTAGGAGTTATTTGCCGTGCAACATAGATGTGGAAATCTGGAACCTATGTAGACATTATTTTGTAGGACATTTTTGATCTATTAAACATTGTCAAAATTTGATTATGTCTAAACATGATTTGTAGGAAATTCGATAAGCTTTTCAACCATATATGAAATGATAATATTTGGGTGTATATAATAGGAGTTATTGGCCACACTACAATACTTTCTTACGATAAGTTATATCATCTTCCTATCTGAGTATCAATTATGATTTTTAATCATATAACTGTTTTATTTTATTAATTTTACCGTTCTTGAACTAAGGACTTGCATGTATTTGATGACCTAGTTTTTGTTCACTAGATGGAGGCGTGATTGAGGAAGAGATACTTTCAGTATACATTATGGAAGTACCAGAAGAATAGCAAAGGCAACGAGTATATCATCAGTCTTATTAGTATAGTTGTCTAGTTCCTTGTATGTATTATCCTTGAGATAGAAAACTAGACTTGTGAGCTATAAAGTTTGATCAGTGATTTTTATGGATGTAAATTAATGTCAATTTTATTTATAGTTTTAGTTTGCCTATACTTTTATCCTAGAACTTTACATACGACAATCGCGATACAGATACAGGTGCATTTGTTTGGCACATAGCCTGGGATGTTAGTTACGTATTCGGCTCGGCGTATTCCGGAAGGAGGACGTGACACATCTTTTAGTGGTAGCTCATGCAGGTCTAGCACCAGCCTATTAGGATTACAAGTCTTAAGAATTATAGACTAACCTATTGGAGATTATAACTCAGTTGATTTGATTTTAGTCATAGGCTCTAGACCCTAAGATTTTTCATCTTAGGAACTGTCTAGTAATAACCTTAGGATATGAGTATTGTGTACTACAATAAGGTTATATGTATAATAGGTCAGTATATATATGCATAGTATAGATATGGGATATCCTTTTCGTCTGTTGTAGTTCTTTTGTGTAACAACATATATGCATATCATGACTTAACTATCCAACTGCATCTATGTAGTTTTTATTTTTCCCGTGTTCTTCAAATTTATTCTATCTGACCATTCGATTTATTATTCTATTGTCAATTATTTTGTCTTTATGGAAATATTGACACCATCTCATATTGATTACTTTATTGAAATTTTCTATCTTTCGTTATCCATGATTCAATAATTCTCAGTTCTCTCTTAACAATTAGTCAGAGTCAAGCACATCAGATATGCTTCACATATTTTAGCAACCTTTAGAAATGATTAATCATTATGCTAGTGCATCACAAATAATATTAGCTGCAGTATTAGAGGAACTTAGAGAACTTCCTTAATAGAAGAATAGAACTATTGAAGAATTCATGAAGCTTATATCAAAGAAGTTTATGGAACTAAAAGTCCATTAGAAGAAGGACAATGATTGAGGACTACTGAAAGATTACTTAAGGGAGCAAAGATTGTACCAAAAGACATGATGACAATAGTTCAAATCCAATTGGAAGATGTAGCTGCAAATTGGTTGAGTACAGAGCATAAAAAAGACTCAAATAGAGTAATATCTCGAGAAGAAATTAAGAGTAACTTTGAAGATAGATTATCCTAAACGTAGCAAAGATAGAATTATAATAAAGATTCATCTACCTGAAAAGAGAAAAGTTATACCGTGGATGAATATATATGGATGATTTTACTAGAGAATATATATGGATAATTTTACTAGATTAAAAAAATTTACTTCTTACGTGATAACTACTGAGAAAGTCAATTATGTTGGGAATACGGTGTGACCCAAACCGGAGTTGGTCCATGATGTGCGATATTAGATTAGGCTCATATGCCTTAAAAGAGAATTCCCATGTAAGGCCTGAGCCAATCCCAATTATCTACACCTCATGATCCCACCTCCTATCCGATGTGGGACTAAATTACCAACTTCATTATCACCCTCCTTTTGAGCGCTCAACCGGAAATGAGATACAATCCAACAATCTCCACCTTAGTTCGCTTCTGCTAGCCGAACAACCTTAGCATACCCCATCTACCTTTTGCTCGTTCCCGCTAGATGAGCACCCTTAGCACACCCCGGCTACCTTTGCTCGTTCTCGCTAACCGAACAACCTTAGCACACTCTGGCTACCTTTGTTCGTTCCCGCTAACCGAGCGCCCAGGAGATCCAACATATTATCATCTCGATCCATTCGACCACAGAGCCAAACTTGACACGTTCATCCACACCACAATTGTGTGCCAACCACAACGTCTTTCTCAACCTTGGACTCATCAGATCCACCTTTAAAGCCAATTCGTGTAGTTGATTCCCCTACTCCACCTTGGAAAGAGACCGTATAATCCATGAACGTTCAGCACAATCTGTGTCACTCCCTGATCTTCTGCAGGTATTCGGTTATTCCAGCTTGGCACGAATTACCGTGCCAACGCTCCTGCGGGACGATCTTTCCCATCTGGACGTGATGCCGCACGAGCGTAAGCCGCGCTCGTATAAGGCCACGATTCGAACAGGCGGTAAGATGGCTAAGCTACAGAGTGCACAGATAGTCTGAGTGCAGCGGAATAAGAAATGTACAGGCAATTGGTAACAAGTTCACAGAGTCATCAATAGAGGAAGCATTGAATAAAACAAGTATAGAAGTAAAATAAGCTCTTTATTGATATTGAATAAGTGTTACAAGCAACGCTAGGCCAAGATTACAAGTTGCTCAAGCCTCTCTCTCAGAAACAGTAAAAGTGTGCAAAGTGTCAAGAGAACCGGAACTAGATGGAAGAGAAAGAAGTAGATTAGGACTACCTTTTAGCATTAGCTGGCGGGGAACTAAGAGAGAGTTCAGCAGGAAGTGGAGTGATACATAGGCGATGTTTCAACATTATGTCTTGTATATGTGCTTCAGTTCCGGACGCAACGCTCCAAGGCTCCAGGGTAAACTCCACGGCTTAGCACGCACGAAAGGAGTTTCCGCACCGAATGAGGTTTTCTTGCACCCTGCAAGCAATCTGGTGGGTTATTAGTACATGAATGCACTGGTGGGGAGGTTTCTCGCCCGCTCGAAAAATCAAAATACGTTATATAGGTTTCGTGTACCATCCATTAAGTTATCTTTCTAGTCTTGCCTTAGGATCAATTTTATGGTATAATGAAAAGCCTAACTCGTGTGGCAGTGCGCCGTACGATATAAGGAACACGACGAGACTTACCAACTTACCATTTGTTCTTCCCTGTCCAAGAAAAACTAAGTTAAATCAAGCACGTGCATATATAATAAAATCCAGGGTAATAGCATAAGCAACCAAGTGTACTGAGCGAGGTGATATTTCAGGTGCACGGGTTACACGGATTGTTCAGAAGTGTTACAGAATATGTTCAATTGTTCAAATATATACAAGTGTGTTATACTCATATCCGTTCAGGTGTTTTCGATTACTGGATATGATGCAATAACTCGCACACGAATTGCCGCTAAGCGAGGATGACTTATCTATATGAACAGAAGTCGCTGGCATAGCCATAAAGGATGGTTGTAGTCAAAAGCGATAATGATATGTGACTCAAGGAACGAGGCATCATATCCATCCTGCCCAAAATAGGCGATTACTTAGTCTAAGAGCAAGAATAGCTTGAAGGAAGGTTCACAAGGTGCTACACGCCATCCTGCCCGAAACAGACAGACTAACAAATGTTTCATCCGGATTGGATCGGTCCCAGTACCCCAAAGATCGTCCGCAGGAACAGATTGAGTACGTTGTGCACAAGTTGTCCGCGACATACAAGTCTTGGGTCTCAGGTTCACAGAATTTATGATATGACATGTTAATTCTTGATTCTTGTTCAGAACGAGTATGCTCCACGAGATATGATTCTTGCTTTACTTGACATGATTTTTCGTTCATAGTTAAACTTGACATAGTGTAATCCCCTGGTTCGAAGATGTCTTTGCGACCTAATGGTCCCGGATACTTTCAGGTTCATACTTGCACATAATGACTATTAGATAGCCTTCCGATGAATTGGATGAATGCAAGGCAAGATAGTGTTTACTTGATTATGGCATACATTATGTGACAAGCATTAAAATGAGGCAACGAGTATAAGTTAACGTATAAGCAGACAAGTATTGCATTTATGTGAAACATAGCATTTACGTTGGCACGATCTAAGGGGTAGTGCGAGGAGTGAAACCGTAAAGGGACATATCGAGCGACATAATCTATGGACGTGCAGTGTAACCAAGTGAAGCAGTGCACTACAGAGAGTATATAACGATCTACTCGAGGCATAGCGGGGTCTACTTGCATAAGGCAAATGTAGCATGCAATGGTCCATTTATAGCAAAGTTTTATTTCCATGTTCTAACACAAGCAATATAAGTTAGGATTATTCCCTTAGCTAGGTGCGTTATATTCTTTAATAGCATGTAGGGGGTGATTCACCTAGGGACTAGCATGTATCGTCCATATTTTTAAGTGTGCTGGCTAAGCAAAGACAAGTTTATCGTAGCTACCCACCTTAGCGATGATTCGTCTCGGTCGAGCGATACTCCGAGCGAGCCTTTGAAAGTCCGAGTCTGAACTCCTGAAAGCCCAAGTCTAAAAATCCTTTGCCTCAAACGAGTCTTCTCGTTTAGCAAAGTGGGTTGGGTCATTGCACTTGCGCCATTTGAATCGCCCGTCCGCTTGAACTGAATGGGTCGTCATAATCTGTCTCGAACCAATTAGAGCCGCTCGAACCAGTCCCATAACCTTGGGCTCTGATACCACTTGTTGGGAATGCGGTGTGACCCAACCCGGAGTTGGCCCATGATGTGCGATATTAGATTGGGCCCATATGCCTTAAAAGAGAATTCCCATGTAAGGCCTGAACCAATCCCAATTATCTACACTTTATGATCCTACCTCCTATCCGATGTGGGACTAAATTACCAACTTCATTGTCACCCTCCTTTTGAGCGCTCAACCGGAAATAAGATACAATACAACAAATTAATACAGACTTAGAGAAGGATTAAAAAGGAAATTTAAAGGCAACATAACACTGTATATGTGCCAAATATATTCTGAAATAACTAAAGCAACTCGAGGTCAAGAAATTTTTTTAAGGGATAACAATTATTGAAAATCAGTGGTCAAAAATAAAATTTTGATACTGGAGCATCTTCTTCGAGAAACTAGTTGCACGGACAATCTAAGAAGGCATGGATGGAATTTGAAATAGTTTTAATCATATGAACTTATATAAGAAGTAGGGTTATATAAAAAGGAACTGTAGAAAACTTTCATGGATGGTATTTAAAGTACGGATTATTAAACAATCCTTATAATTGGAAAAAAAAGAAATGTGGTCAGACTTTCTTGTTGAATACAGTTGGAGCATAAAAAATAGTATCAGGTACCATATTTGTTTCATCCTATCAATAATAATCTTATTTAAATTTTGGAGATACATATTCTTCCAAATATGATACATTTATATGATTGACTAAGAATTAAAGATCCTACTGTAAACCCCTTCATCAAAAATAGGATTTAATTAATTATTTTACTGAGATAAAACCACAACCCAAAATCTCACGTACCCAAGTTAGGGTATCAGTCTACACCAAGCTTGTTATGTCACGACTCCTGTATACCACCCAAAAAATCTAGTTCTTTATGTTTCCGACGCATTAGTAATTACCGGGTTGAATTATTTAATTAATTTAAACTTAAAGCCAATTTACCTCTAGCAAAACCAAACCAAGCCCACATGCTCTTTCACGTGGACCAGCCCCACCCCACCAAAGCCGGACAGGCCCAAGTCCTAAGGCCAGCCCATCAAACCTCCCCTATATAAATATACATCTTCCTAGCTTCTAAACCCTAAATCTCATAGTTCTTCCCATCTCCAAGAAACCCTAGCTGACTACTCCCCTACTTTCGGCCAGCCACACAGCAAGCAGCCAACCCAGCCACCGACTCACCCTCGACGCCGGACCCCCCAACCCAGCCGCTGGCACCGTGACCCCCATCCGTTATCACCACCACTCCAACCGAGTTCCCCTACCATCCAAACCCCGACCAGCCCACATCTCAGGCCTCCTCCCCAATGCTCTGATCCCCACGTTCAGGCGGACCCCGACCACCCCGTGTTCTGACAGCCACCCACTGCGCCGCCGTACTCAGCAACGCCGCTGCGTCCCTGCATTCGCTGTACAGCCGCCGCCGCCGCTGTTAACGGTCTGACGCCAGAGCCCCACCGATCCACGGCCAGCGGACTCGTCGAAGGAGCAGACCCACCCCCTCGTCCTAGTGATCAGGTATTTGTCATCAAACAGTTCCTTTTCTTGTGTCTATCATCTCTCCTCGTATCGTGTCCGTGTGATAGTTGTCTTAGTGGCGAAAGCATAGCTGGAAAACAACCCTGATAACACTAAATAAATAGATGATGGTTTAATGATCAACTAGATTAAGAAAATTGTTTACTAACTAGAAATATTCCTTAACCTCGAGACCTGTCATCGAGGACCTCAATTATCTAAACGTCTGGTCATAAGCTAAGTGCAACGAACATAGAAACCAAGGACATGGTTCCTAGGACCAGAGCAGAAATAGTTGTCAACCATAACTTGAGATTATTGTCGCAAGGAGCACGTTGACCAAAGACAGAACACGGGTACACCCTAGCTACGTACACCTGTGATGCTGTAATTGGTCAGCAGTAAACCGGCAACAATACCTAGGAACAACTTCATAATTACTTATGTATTTCTTCATGTCTGATATTAGATTGTTATATTATATTTTGTGTTTAGGATCTTTGGATCAGCCAGGAGACATTGTTGGAACCAGCTTCTGGCATTCCCAGCTTCAGGACACAGGCAAGATACCTTGCTATAATTACTGTCTAATTTAAATATGCATATGTTGTATTGTATTCTTGTTGCTTGTAATTTATACAACTGTGCGCGTCCAAGTTGTCTTGGGTGCATTCGACGGGTACGTCAATGATTAGTATATATGGACTTAGCTCTTAGCAGACTCCACCCATTGGACGATACCCTATTATTATCGGAGACCTGACACCTTACACGGTCACTGAGATATATTCATATTGGGATACGGGTTTGCGCACTCGACTAGCTATCATTGCGTATCACCTACATCACGGTTAGTATGTAGTCAGGAGATAGTTTAGAGACTTGGCATATAGATACATGGTATGCACGTCGAGTAGTCGACTTGCGTATCTACATTGGGCGGGGAGGACAACTAGTAGGCGTATGGAGTACACACATTGGAGCCGTAGTTCGGAGGAACCTCGGATTCAATGATTTTCCCTTTATACTGATGCTACGTTCTTCGGAGCGATATGGACGATATACTGTACTGATGCCACTCTCTTCGGAGCATGGACGTTATGCCTACACCTATCCATATGCACCAGCGTTGTCCTTATATTGCATTTACTTAGATGGCTAGCACACCCTTATTATATTTATTTTATTCAGTATTCATATATGGCATGTTGTTTTCTTGTATCTTGTTACGTCCCTCTGAGGACCTGGTACCTTTCCAGATTTAGACGAGGCTTACTACCCCACCGTATACGGCCCAGGACAGTAGACGAGATTCGCTACAACTGAGGAGTTGGAGGTGCAGCCGCAGAGTTTTCGTGACCAGTTGGTAGGCCCTTAGCCTAGATGGAGGACATCATTATCTAGTCAGCCGATGCCCTAGTCATTATCTTTTATATCTCATTTCAGTACTTTATTTTATCATAGTAGTGGGTTTGTTCCCACCAGACATCACTGGTTGTACTATGATATCTTGAGACTGGTATTTATCAACCAGCAGTTTATTTAGTGTTTCTTGCTCTTTATATGATGGATGAGATTAGATTACCTGTTATTGATTGCTATTATACATATTAGTATTATAGGACAGTGTAGCACTCTTCGTGGATCCATTGAATTGGGATATCCTCGGAGACGTGTCAGCTGGCCATTGCTACATGGCCTAGTCCAGTATATTTTGGGACTGGGGCATGACATGGTTTTAGTGGTGGCCCATGCAGGTCGACTTTTCGCTTGTGGTATGGTAACATGCCCAGCGAGCCTGCAATAGGATAAAAATTATTAGGTCTCCTCCACTTTTGATTCGTCCTTGAACTTCCTTCATACTGCTTCTAAATATCTGCATCCTGTTTGTTTGCTCTCGTACTCTTTTAATGAAGCTCTATCTCTTGCAGCAAGATGAATTTGCGCAGTGGACGAGGAGCACCCCGTGCCACGGTACCAGATAACATCGCTCAAGGAGATGAGGTACCCCAAGGGCAACCCCCGCTACAGACCCCGCTGATACATTGGCACGAGACATCGCAGGGCGATCCTACACCGCCACCTGAGGGACAGACTTCCCAGACGATCCCTACGCAGCATTGTGAGGGCCAGACTTCGAGAGCTACACCGATGCCGCAGACTGAGAGACCGACATCTGAGCTGCACAACCAGAGATTCCACTACCACCGCCCCCACCTTATCCACCCCAGATGCCACAGCTAGATGGCCAGCCGTAGATGCTTCAGTTCTTCCTGGCAATGATGCAAGCACAGTGGCAGCAGACAGAGATATTATGACAGAGTCTGATGGCAGTACTAAAGAGGACACCTGTCACGACTCCAGTACCAGCACCTCCACCAGCCCGACAGGTGGCACTGTTAGATGGTTCCGACAGATGGGACCAGATACCTTCTCAGGCAATGAGACTGCAGAACAGATCTTCGATTGGATCGCCAACACGGAGATGCTATTAGAGGCTTCACAACTGCATCCAGACCTTTGGATGACCGCAGTGAGAGCCCAACTAAAAGGCAACGCTCATCACTGGTGGTATTCCATCGAGCGCAGTGTAGGTAAGAACCAGACTTGGGAACAGTTCTTAGAGTACTTCAATGTGAAGTATTTTCCAACAACAGTCAAAAATGCCCTATACTCCCAGTTCCTACATCTAGAACAGGGGAATATGACTGTTGACGCATATGACGCAGAGTTTAGCCGCCTTAGCAGATTTGGAGCCGTCCTGATACCCAATGATCTAGAGAAGGCTCAGAGATTCTACCACGACCTCAATTTTGAGCTACAGAGATACCACCGCACAGGCGAGGATTTCTTATGAGGAGGTTCTCGCAGAGGCGAGGATCCAGGAGGCCATTGTCAGAAGAGCTAGGCGTTCCAGCACGACCATGCCAGCTAGAGTCCAGCCCAGAGCAGGAGGACCCATCCGTCGTCCCGGAGCGCAGATACAACAGAGAGCAGTGCCATATCCATACCAGGAACTTCCGATTTGCCACTTCTATGGTAAGAGAGGTCACTTCGAGAAGGACTGCCGAAAGAGACTTGGGACATGCATGATTTGTGGAGCAAGCCAGCACCTTGTCAGAGATTGCCCATAGCGCAGGGAGGCAGCCCCACAGGCCGGACAAAGGCCAGCAGCACCAGCCCCGAGGATACTATCCCCACCAGGAGGACAACGTCCACCAGCACCCGAAGGATTCCAGAGGGGACCACCCTTGGCCCTACAGCAGGCACAGTTTGATCGGGCCCGACAACAGGCAGGAGGTCAGAGACAGGGACAGGCCTTTGCATTAGCAGCTACTGAGAAGGAAACAGAAGGAGAAATAATCACAGGTACCATTTTAGTCGTATCCTTACCTGCGACATCATTGTTTGATTCTGGGGCTACATTGTCATTTATATATAGTAGATTTGTAGCAATGCATAGAGTAGCGACTTCCCCCTTACCTAAGAGTTGGAAGATTCTTACCGGAGGAGGTATCGTGCCGGTTACCAGCACTATTAGAACATTCTCGGTAGTCGTATGTGGAAGAGAGATGAGAGCGCGATTCCTGGTATTGTCTATGCCGTACTTTGATGTTGTATTAGGCATGGACTGGTTAAGCCAGTATAATGTCGTACTGAACTGCCGGAAGGGTAGCATCACTTTTAGACCACCAGATCAACCGGAGTTCGAGTACATGCGAGGGACCGTCAAACAAGGAGTAGGACAGACAGCTGAAACTTGCATGGCTATGGAGATTGCGCCCCCACCAATAGTTGCAGAATTCGAGGATGTTTTCCCCGAAGAATTGCCAGGCTTACCACCAGATAGAGACGTGGAGTTCACCATTGAGCTAGTACCAGGAGCAGCACCGGTATCTTCTAATGTGTACCGATTGGCGAAGAAGGAGTTAGACGAGCTGAAGCTACAATTGGAGGAGTTGCAGAGCAAAGGATTTATTCGTCCTAGTACATCACCATGGGGAGCACCAGTATTGTTTGTGCCTAAGAAGGATGTAACAGTACGTATGTGTATTGATTACAGAGCCCTTAATGCTTTGACTATCAAGAATAAGTACCCCCTGCCACGGATTGACGATTTATTCGACCAGTTGACAGGAGCAGTGGTGTTCACAAAGATCGACTTGAGATCGGATTATCATCAAGTGAAGGTGCGAAGAGAAGACATCCAAAAGACAACATTCAGGACTCGTTATGGTCACTACGAGTTCTTAGTGATGCCTTTTGGACTAACTAATGCGCCAGCTGTATTTATGAACTTAATGAACAGAGTATTCCACCAATACTTAGACCAGTTCGTGGTAGTCTTCATCGACGACATTTTGGTGTATTCGAAGAGCCACGAGGAGCAGGAGAAGCACTTGAGACTAGTGTTAGAGACGCTAAGGAGAGAGAGACTTTATGCCAAGCTGAGCAAGTGCGAGTTTCTCCTAGATTGTGTCACTTTTCTTGGACACGTCATCTTAGGAGACGGTATCTCGGTAGATCCGGCGAAGATTTCATCTGTAGAGACATGGCCAACCCCTACCAATGTCTCAGAAGTGAGGAGTTTCCTAGGACTTGCCGGATATTACCGGAGGTTCGTAAAGAACTTTATGAAGATTGTAGAGCCAATGACCCGCTTGACCCGTAAGGAGCAGGAGTTCACTTGGACAGAGGAGTGTCAGAAGGCATTCGATGAGCTGAAGAAGCGCTTGACTATAGCACCCATCTTGACCATACCTTCTGGACCCGGAGGATTCGTAATCTACAGCGATGCGTCTGGAAAAGGATTAGGATGCGTCTTGATGCAGCATGGGAAGGTTGTAGCTTATGCTTCTAGACAGTTGAGGACACATGAGAAAAACTATCCCACTAACGACTTGGAGCTTGCAGCGGTGATCTTTGCGTTAAAGCTTTGGAGGAATTAGCTATATGGAGAAAGAGTGAAGATATTTACTGATCATAAGAGCCTGAAATATGTCTACACTCAGAAGGATCTAAATCAGAGACAGAGACGTTGGCTCGAGGTGATGACAGACTTCGAAATAGAGCTACAGTACCACCCAGGAAAGGCAAACGTAGTAGCAGACGCATTGAGCAGAAGACCTATGGTATTCTTCCTGACTACCCAACAACATCTGTTAAAAGATCTAGAGCAGATGGGTATAGAGGTTGTTATACCCGGAGTAGACGGACAGTTATCGAATTTCTAATTGCAATCGACACTGGTAGAGAGAATCAAGACTGCTTTGCCGACAGATGCCAGATTTCAGAGGCTCAGACAGAGGACAGAGTCTGGATTATAGACAGGATTGCGGATACATGAAGACGGAACACTGAGATGCGGAGATCGTCTCTATGTTCCAAATGGAAAACTTCGGCAGGAATTGTTGACAGAGGCACATAGTTTCACCTACTCCGTTCATCCAGGAGGCACGAAGATGTACAGAGATCTAAGACAGTACTACTGGTGGCACAGAATGAAGAGAGAGATAGCACGCTTCGTGGCCAAGTGCCTGGTGTGTCAGCAAGTCAAGGCTGAGCACCAGAGATCTACAAGATTGCTTCAACCGCTTCCTATACCGGAGTGGAAATAGGAGCATATCACTATGGACTTTGTTACAGGCTTCCCGAGGAGTCTTAGTGGGCACAATGCAGTATGGGTAATCGTAGATAGACTCACCAAGTCCGCACACTTTTTACCCTTTAGAGTTGGGCAATCGACGGAGGCCTTAGCAGATATGTACATGAGAGAGATTGTGCGCCTACATGGAGTGCCAGTTAGCATTGTGTCAGACAGGGATACGAGATTTACGTCTTACTTTTGGCAGAGTATACAAGAGAGTCTTGGTACCCGCCTAAAGTTTAGCACAGCGTATCACCCACAAATAGATGGCCAGTCGGAGTGCACCATTCAGACGCTAGAAGACATGTTAAGAGCGTGCATGCTGGACTTCGGAGGATCATGGGAGGACCACTTACATTTGGTCGAGTTTTCCTACAACAACAACTATCAAGCTAGCATTCAGATGGCTCCCTATGAAGCGTTGTATGGCAGGAAGTGTCGTTCTCCAGTATGCTGGAGTGATATAGGCGAACGACAGATTCTCGGACCAGAGTTGGTTGTTCGGACGGTAGAGAAGGTAAAGAAGATCCAAGGACACCTTCGAGCAGCACAAGACCGACAGAAGCATTGGGCAAATGCGCATCGCCGACCCTTAGAGTTTCAGGTTGGAGATCACGTATTCTTAAAGATCTCACCTACTCGAGGGACTATCAGATTCGGAGGCAGAGGGAAGCTGAGTCCGAGGTACATCGGACTATTCGACATATTAGAACGCGTCGGAGTGGTTGCTTACAGATTAGCATTACCGCAGACATTGGAAGGAGTTCACGACGTCTTCCACGTATCTCAATTGAGGAGGTACATACCGGATCCTAGTCACGTGCTTGACCGTTCCGAGATCACGGTCGGCCCGAGCCTATCATTTGAAAAGGAGCCTGTCGAGATTCTAGACAGAAGTGAGAAGGTATTAATAGGGCAGACCATCCCCCTAGTTCGTGTTGCATAGAGGCATCATGCACCAGGCGAGTCGACCTGGGAACGCGAGAAAGATATTCGTCAGTGTTATCCCCACCTCTTCGAAGGACTAGGTACATTCCAGTATCTTCTTTAGTCTTTAGTGCTTACCCATGCGTGTGTTTAAAATTTTGAGGATGAAATGCTCTAAGGAGGGTAGATTGTAAACCCCCTCGTCAAAAATAGGATTTAATTAATTATTTTACTGAGATGAAACCACAACCCAAAATCCCACATACCCAAGTTAGGGTATCAGTCTACACCAAGCTTGTTATGCCACGACTCCTGTATACCACCCAAAAAAATCTAGTTCTTTATGTTTCCGACGCATTAGTAATTACCGGGTTGAATTATTTAATTAATTTAAACTTAAAGCCAATTTACCTCTAGCAAAACCAAACCAAGCCCACATGCTCTTTCACGTGGACCAGCCCCACCGCACCAAGGCCGGACAGGCCCAAGTCCCAAGGCCAGCCCATCAAACCTCCCCTATATAAATATACATCTTCCTAGCTTCTAAACCCTAAATCTCATAGTTCTTCCCATCTCCAAGAAACCCTAGCCGACTACTCCCCTACTTTCGGCCAGCCACACAACAAGCAGCCAACCCAGCCACCGACTCACCCTCGACGCCGGATCCCCCAACCCAGCCGCTGGCACCGTGACCCCCATCCGTTATCACCACCACTCCAACCGAGTTCCCCTTCCATCCAAACCCCGACCAGTCCACATCTCAGGCCTCCTCCCCAGCGCTCCGATCCCTACGTTCAGGCGGACCCCGACCACCCCGTGTTCTGACAGCCACCCCCTGCGCCGTCGTACTCAGCAACGCCGCTACGTCCCTGCATTCGCTGTACAGCCGTCGTCGATGTTAACGGTCTGACGCCAGAGCCCCACCGATCCGCGGCCAGCGGACTCGTCGAGGGAGCAGACCCACCCCCTCGTCCTAGTGATCAGGTATTTGTCATCAAACAGTTCCTTTTCTTGTGTCCTATCATCTCTCCTCGTATCGTGTCCGTGTGATAGTTGTCTTAGTGGCGAAAGCATAGCTGGAAAACAACCCTGATAACCCTAAATAAATAGATGATGGTTTAATAATCAACTAGATTAAGAAAATTGTTTAGTAACTAGAAATATTCCTTAACCTCGAGACCTGTCATCGAGGACCTCAATTATCTGAACGTCTGGTCATAAGCTAAGTGCAACGAACATAGAAACCAAGGACATGGTTCCTAGGACCAGAGCAGAAATAGTTGTCAACCATAACTTGAGATTATTGTCGCAAGGAGCACGTTGACCAAAGACAGAACATGGGTACACCCTAGCTACGTACACCTGTGATGCTGTAATTGGTCAGCAGTAAACCGGCAACAATACCTAGGAACAACTTCATAATTACTTATGTATTTCTTCATGTCTGATATTAGATTGTTATATTATATTTTGTGTTTAGGATCTTTGGATCAGCCAGGAGACATTGTTGGAACCAGCTTCTAGCATTCCCAGCTTCAGTACACAGGCAAGATACCTTGCTATAATTACTGTCTAAATTAAATATGCATATGTTGTATTGTATTCTTGTTGCTTGTAATTTATACAACTGTGCGCGTCCGAGTTGTCTTGGGTGCATTCGACGGGTACGTCAATGATTAGTATATATGGACTTAGCTCTTAGCAGACTCCACCCATTGGACGATACCCTGTTATTGTCGGAGACCTGACACCTTACACGGTCACTGAGACATATCCATATTGGTATGCGGGTTTGCGCACTCGACTAGCTATCATTGCGTATCACCTACATCACGGTTAGTATGTAGTCAGGAGATAGTTTAGAGACTTGGCATATAGATACATGGTATGCACGTCGAGTAGTCGACTTGCGTATCTACATTGTGTGGGGAGGACAACTAGTAGGCGTATGGAGTACACACATTGGAGCCGTAGTTCGAAGGAACCTCGGATCCAATAATTTTCCCTTTATACTGATGCCACGTTCTTCGGAGCGATATGGACGATATACTGTACTGATGCCACTTTCTTCGGAGCATGGACGTTATGCCTACACCTATCCATACGCACCAGTGTTGTCCTTATATTGCATTCACTTAGATGGCTAGCACACCCTTATTATATTTATTTTATTCAGTATTCATATATGGCATATTGTTTTCTTGTATCTTGTTACGTCCCTCTGAGGACCTGGTACCTTTCCAGATTTAGACGAGGCTTACTACCCCACCGTATACGGCCCAGAACAGGAGACGAGATGTAAACACCCTGATTTTTTAGAATAAATTTTAAAATAATATTCTCGAATTTTTCGGTATTTTCTGGAAGACGAATCAAGGTAATTGGAGTTAAGGATTTTTTATGCAGTTTATTAGTGTTAAAATATTATGAAAATAAGATTTTATGGTGTAAAATGAAAAACCGGACATTGGGTATTTTTTGGTAAATTTATTGGACTCCGGAGACGCGTTTAAAGCCTTGGAAACTATTAGATGACTGAACCAAACCAGCCTATTGGGTCGGGTTGGGTCGGATCTGACCCGAAACCCATTGGGAAACCCTACCCGCTTGAGTACTGTAGCAGTATAAGGATTCCCGTTATTGGCGTGCGTGCCAGCCGCAACTCTCGAATTTACCGCCGCCGACCCCTGAGATCGACTTCACCACCCTCGCCGTCGATCTCCGCTACCGGCTCCACCTGCTCCTCTTCCTTCCTCCCAGCGCTGCAACGCCCCATCGATGAGCCCTTTTCCCCGAGCGAGTTTGACTTTCCCCGCCGACCGACTCTTCCCTGACTCGCGCTGCTGCCGTCCCCTGTTCGCCTCCCATCCCGAACGATGCCTACCCCATCCTCCGCCCTAGACCGCCGCTCGAACCCCGCCGACCGATCCTCTCTGCGGAGTCCCCGACCGGTCGACCTTTCCCACCGCTCAGGCCGACGAGCCGACTCTGCTCCGGCCCGTCCACGAGCCGCCCTCGTCGACCGGAGCAATTGCTGTCTGACAGTTCTCCGGCAACTCCCTGAGCCCGTGATCGGACACGGCAGACGCGGACCCAGCAACATCCCTGACACAGGAATTCTCGACCAGGACATGAAGAAGTACTCCCGGACACGTGAGAATCAGACTTCACGGAGCCCTGTTCAGGTACCGTTTTCTCCTGCCTCGCAACTCCGTTTTAGTTTCCGTCAGTTGCTACGCGTAGACTGTATAACCCTCTCGGTGCCCGTGTAACCCGCTCGGTGCATCGCGTCCTGTGGTGATCGCACACCGCGATCCAAAAACAGGAAAAATAACACCCTATTTTACCCCGGAACTGAGTGCGCCCCACCAAACGGGACGACTTGGTCGCACACGGTCTTTACCGAACCGTGCGCGACGTTGATACGGTCGTGTGGGATTTCGAAGAAGTCGATTCGGATTTGCGTGCACACCGGAATCAACGCGTATCCGCCGATGACACCCCGTATCCGTCCTTTCTGGAATACGCTGTAACTTTGTGTACACACGTCGGATCGAGATGAAACTTGCACCATCGGACTCGTAGCAATACGCTGGTCCTGTGAGCCAAGTTTGGTTCGATTCTGAGAAAGTTGACAAAATCGCGTATCGTGGGCCCCACAAGCTCCACTTGACGGGTGATTTTGTGATCGTCTCATCGAAATCCAATTCTGGAAGTTCCGTTGGGTTTGTATCATCGTTCCTGACTTATAGACACTTAGTTTAAGGAATTTGGAGACCTTTGACCCTGACACGCTTTTCGGTGCAAAGTGGCCCACATGTGGACCCCGCTTTGGCCCGAAAATGCCCTTTTTGCTCCTGTGTCCAAATTGGACGTAAGGACAGGCATTTCTAGTAGTTTGATACATTCTAAGACTGTTGGTGATGTTTATTACAGCTTTTGGAGTAGTACCCACAGGATCCACTGATACCGGGGCGACTGTTGATATTCAAACATCAGGCAAGTGTACCTTGCCAAACTCTGCAGTATTGTTATATATTTTTCTTACTTTATTATATTGCTGTGCATGCTTAACCTAGGACCGTGTGACGTACTTAGCGTCCGATTATTAGTCGGGTGCCAACACCGTACGCGGTATTGTGTATTGTCATCTAGAGATGGATATACGAGACACTTTATCTTTTCGTACTTGTCTTACCAAGTACACTATGACCCAGGACACTTGACACTGTTCATGAGACAGGATCTTCCCGAGATATTTGTGGTGATTCTGTATAGGATACAGGACTTGACAGTGATACTATATTCTTAGATACATTATGACTTGTGCATTAGTTATGATCCCGCTGACATGGACATGAGACGTTATGGTCATGATATGCGTGGTTACATTGGGTGGGGAGAGACACAGAGACTACAGGCTGATCATATATATACACCCCTACTATTATGAGGCAAAAGACTCCGAAGCCCGAGCTTGGCCCATTACTCATTATTACTGCTGCTACCGGCTCCCCGACACAGAGCTTGTAGTGGCTTCAGCCTGAGTTCTAGTGCTGCTCTCATCTTGCATATCACTTAGCTGGTTATTTAGTATTCCTTTATTGTTCCATCTATTGCTGGAGGGACCCACAGGCTACAGGTTGATTATGTTATGCCGGCTACTCAGTCTTCCGCTGAGCTAGACCACCTCATGATATCATCGCTACCGGCTCCCCTACACAGAGCTTGTAGTTGTTCAACCTGAGTACTATTGATATTCTCTCTTGCATTTCACACAGATGTTTACATACTTACCCTATTTTATCTCATTATTTGCTGCACTGTTTATATTCTGGCTTGTATATTTTCTGTACCTTGCTATGTCCCCTGAGGACCTGGATATGGATTATGTCCCCAGGATTTGAGGACGAGATCTATCCCGAGGTATACTGGATCGCTGCAGGAGCTGATCCAGGAGCTGTACCGCCATCTGTGGACGAGGTGATAGCCGAAGACTTCTCCTGAGCATCCATGTTTCATGCTCAGTATTTATTATTTATTTCAGTCATTTATATTCTGGTCTGTTGAACCATTGTACTAGATATTTATCGGGTTGTTCCCCGAAGTACTTTGTTGAGACTAGCTGATGATTTACATTTCTTATTTATTCTGTGGATCATATTTTATATCTTGTATGGATGAGATTAGTTATGCCATGATTGTCGTAGACTTGATATTACAGCTTAAGTATGCCCTGATGGATCCATTAAATTGGGTTTGTCCATCGGTGCGTACTGCTGGCCATTGCCACGTATCTGGTTCCACGGTATTTTGGGACTGGGGCGTGACATGGTTTTTGTGGTGGCCCATGCAGGTCTACGATAAAATTGTTCGGTTTTAACTTTGGGACCGAACCAGCCTGCCCTAACGATAGGATAAGTTCTAGGATCTCATCCATTATTTAAACCATTATTGAACTCTATATCGAACTCAAAATTGTTACTTGAACTGCATCCTGTATTGATTCCTCTGAGCGTTCTTACAGTTTATATTTTGGTTGCAGAGTAATGGATCCCAGGAGCAGAGACGATATTCCTTTGGATACGCCACACGATGCTGTGGTTACTTATACAGACGGAATGACTCCAGGGAATGGAGGACAAGCATTGCAGAGCGATCAAACCGGTCAACCTAATCCAAGGTTCCTGAGAGATGACATCCCACCTCCACCACAGTTCACTCCCCAGATGCCAGTTTTCCCGCCAGGGCAAGCCATGGACGGGCAACAGATGTTCCAGATGATGTATGCTATGATGCAAGCCCAGCAGCAGATTCAGCAAGAGGCCCATCGGCAGGAGGCCGAGTATCTGAGAACCAGCCTGGTATCCGCATTGGAGCAGGCAAATCCACCAGCGAGGCGATCGACGACGGGATCTATCACCGACTTCCGTCAGCTCAAGCCTCGTACATTTTCTGGTAAAGAGGGGCCAACAGAAGTTCATGAATGGTTCACAAACATACAGCATCAGTTGGAAGGCGCTGAACTTCCAAGAGAGAAATGGATGACTGCAGTCAGAATGCAGTTAACTGAAAATGCACATCACTGGTGGTTAGCAGAAGAGAGAAGGCTCGGACAGGATCGAGTCAATTGGGAAGAGTTCTCCAGACTCTTCAAAGAGATGTATATTCCCGCAGTAGCACGGTCAGAGCTCAGAGACAAGTTCAACCGCCTTATCCAAGGCAACATGTCAGTGGAAGAATACAACGCGGAATTCATTCGCCTCAGTCGCTTTGCCCCAACCTTGATTGCGATAGAGGAAGAGAAAGCTGAGAAATTCTTTGACGGGCTGAAGTTCGAGCTTCAGAGATTGATTGGATCATATTTTATATCTTGTGTGGATGAGATTAGTTGTGCCATGATTGTCGTAGACTTGATATTACAGCTTAAGTATGCCCTGATGGATCCATTAAATTGGATTTGTCCATCGGTGCGTACTGCTGGCCATTGCCACGTATCTGGTCCCACTGTATTTTGGGACTGGGGCGTGACACGAGATTCGCTACAGCTGAGGAGTTGGAGGTGCAGCTGTCAGAGTTTCCATGACCAGTTGGTAGGCCCTTAGCCTAGATGGAGGACATCATTATCTAGTCAGCCGATGCCCTAGTCATTATCTTTTATATCTCATTTCAGTACTTTATTTCGTCATAGTAGTGGGTTTGTTCCCACCAGACATCACTGGTTGTACTATGATATCTTGAGACTGGTATTTATCAACCAGCAGTTTATTTAGTGTTTCTTGCTCTTTATATGATGGATGAGATTAGATTACCTGTTATTGATTGCTATTGTACATATTAGTATTATAGGACAGCGTAGCACTCTTCGTGGATCTATTGAATTGGGATATCCTCGGAGACGTGTCAGCTGGCCATTGCCACGTGGCCTGGTCCCGTATATTTTGGGACTGAGGCGTGACACCTACCATTATCTAAGGAATTGAGGAGGATAGTCGATTATGATATAGTGAATATGTAAAGGAATATCCAATTAGTCTAAGAGATAAAATATTTTGACTAAGATTATTGGTATTTTCTTGGAACAATTATGTAGTCATCGGAATGTATAGGTTAGCTATAAAAAATTATGTAGTGAATATGGATTGAGGATAAAGAAAAGTTACATTTCAATCTTGAAGGAATAAACCATTAAACTTATTTGAGGTCAAAAAAAATTTGAAAGAAGAAGATAAAAGAACTTGATTTGTCAATTCATGAAATATTTTGAGGCTTAGAAGCATATCTGAATCTTATCTTGCTTTTCATTCTTGATAAATTCATTCACTTTTGATCTTTGAAAATTAGAATTCCTTGAATTATTTTTAATTCTCTCATATTAACTTAATTCTTTAACTTGTTCCTTCATCCATTTTTGGATATTATCCTATAATTTTCTCCCCCAAATAAGATAGTTCTATTGAATATTTTTCTAGTAGAAACCTTTGAAAGCTTTGAAATTTTCTTTAATAGTCATGTTTATATTAATTCAATTGCTGATTGTTTAGATTTTCTATGAAAAATTATCTATTTTTAAATGTGTTAATGACCTGGTAATCTAATAATGATCTGATGACACAGTAATTACAGCCAATCAACTTGGTTGTGAAACAAGAAAGTTACTACACATATCCAGACTAGATTGCAACTATCCGGACTATTAAGGTTGTGAGTACTTATAACACGATTCAGGGTTTAGTAAGATTTCGGGGATAACGATCACATTTTATATGATTGACTCTTAATACTTGAGATTAAAACTGAATTTTGTTTCAAAGTTATTTTCATAAACTAGTTGAGGTAAGATTTCAAAATATGGAGTTTAATTTATATTTTGTAAATTAAAATAATTTTTCTGAGAAATTTATTCATAACTTGTTTTCATTCATCATATAGATATTCATGGCGGGGTAGCAAAAGCTGCAGCTATGAGATCTTAATTGCAAAATGGTATCATATTTGCAGCCACTCAATAGAATGGTGCCGCATCAATTTACTATAATGTATTTACATGACAATGGAAATGGATATGATTATATATTTTCTGATGGATTGAGACACTTATGTTTTCTGAAGTTTTAAAGTTATGAAAATTTGAAAACCCTTTTATGTATGTAAGATTCCCTTGGTTGCTTAAAATTTTCTTAGAAAAGTTTTGAACTATTTTACCGAAGATTATTTCATTTCTCTAAGGTGGATAGAACATTTAATTTGTTATTTATTTCAATCATTTTACAAACCTCACCTTTTATTTTAAATTCCGAGGATGGAATTTTTCTAAGGTGGGTAGAGTGTTATATATGCTCTCTAAAGTTTCTTTTTAATATTAGTGTCATGGTTGTGTTTCAAAATTTTATTTTTATTTTTATTTTTATTATTTTATTATTATTATTACTATTATTATTACTATTATTATTATTATTATTATTATAATAATAATTATTATTATTATTATTTATATGGAAATAAAAGTTTTAAGAAAAAATAGTTCTACGTGAATTTTTTTATATTTTAATAATATAATTTCTTGAATTCCCAAAAAAATTTTAATATAATATTATTATTTATTTTACATAAATATTTAATATTTTATTAGAGGTGTTATTTATGTATCTTATCATTTATGGATTAGGGTTTGATTAGTGTAAAGAATTGAATTTATTTTGGAGGTAAATAGATTTAATTAGAACTATAATTTAACTTTACATAGAAAAAGACCAAAATACCCCTTTACAAACTAAACCTTTAGCTTCTTTAAGAAGACATCTCCTCTCCATCCTATAGGGTTAAGAGGTTTCATTTATTTTGACTTTTAATTCTAAATATCTAGTAAGGATAAGAAGAGTTATAGTTTTTATATATAAAGATTTAGTTTTATATAAAGACTAAGTTTCACTCCTTATATAACTCTTAACTCTTTTCACTTCCACACTTCACCCTACAACCTCCTAACCACTTCTAAACCCTCTTTCCATCTCTACATAAAATCCCAAACCCAGAAGAGAATGTCAAGTCCTACTTTTCTTTGTACAACTTTCATTTTTCCATAATTTTTCATGTAATTCTTAATTTTTTTTATTATGCAAAATAAAATTTATATTATGGATTAATATTGAGTTAATTATATGTTATTTAGAATATGATTCTAATAGTTATTCGTTAAGGTGACACACCTATAAGAGTATTGGATGCAATTTAGAATTTGAAATATATGTGTTGAATTCGTTACTACTGCGCAGTATTTTTTTGAGCTGGTTTTGATCTATTTAACTTGGTCAAAATAAAAATATATATAAACTTATTTTGTAGGAAATTTGATAAGATTTCCATCCATATATGATATGATGGTATTTGGATATATATAGTAGGAGTTATTGGCTGTGCAACATCGATGTGGAAATCTAGAACCTATGTACACATTATTTTATAGGATAATTTTGACCTATTAAACATTGTCAAAATTCGATTATGTCTAAACATCATTTGTAGAAAATTCTATATGATTTTTAACCATATATGAAATGATAATATTTGGGTGTATATAGTAGGAGTTATTGGCCGTGCACCATCGACGTAGAATTATGAAATTAAAATCTGGGACATTATACACAGTGTTTGTAGGGTAATTTTGGTCTATTAAACATTGTCAAAATTCGATTATGTTTAAGCAAAAAATGTGGAGGATTCAATAATATTTTCAACCAAATATGATATGATAGTATTTGGATGGATTTGATAGAAGTTATTGACCGTGTACCGTAGACGTTAAAATCTGTAATGTAATTTTGGAACCCAGTGAGCAATATTTTTTCTAGCAAAGTTTTGATCTAATAAACATTGTTAAAATTGAAATATGTCTACTAAGGATACATTGAGTATTTGATAAGCTTTCCGAATATATATGATATGATGGTATTTTTTTTATATGATAGGAGTTATAAGTTGTGCAAAGTCAGGATTACATGCTGTAATTTATTATTAAATTCTAGAGTTGTTTACTTATGCTTGACAGGTATCAAAATTCATAATATAGACATGTATGTATATTATGATTTTTATTGATGTTTGAATAATTGAAATAATTGATTCTGGTAAGGTATAAACACTTTGTAACCTTCTTGTGATGTGATAGTGCTACTGGTTCAAGTATTATTCTATATATAAGTTTAGTTTAATTTTCATATGTTTCTAACTTATGTGTTCTTGTAAAAAGAATAATCGAGCAAATTTAACGTTATGGCTAAGTAGCCAAGGTAAGAATCAATCAAGAATAATTACTTATGCTTGTAATACTTATGTCTTTATTGTTGGATATAACTGCGTGTGTCCGGTGTTGAGTTGTTCCACCGAAGGGGCTTTGACCCAAGGAAATTCTGCAAAAAATTGCTCTGGGTAAAATTATATTATTGTGTTTGTTGCTCGAAATACAAAGGAGACTCCATTGGATATCTTAAGAATTTCTGGAGATAATTCAATTTCGAATCAAACACCTTTATATTGTACTAAACCTTAACCTAGATTTTTGTATCTATTAGAGACAGGCTCTCGATAACACTAGATACGTTAGGGGTCGACTTGTCTAAGTTTGGAAGCGTATGATACATACACCTTGAGACGCAAGCATAACAATAATTAAATCTAGTTGTTCTGTCTTATTTCAGTAAACAGATTTTCATGGTGAGTTATATACTCATACTACATGAAGCTTGCTATATGAAGTAAAGACTTATATTTGTCATACTTCATCTGTTAGAATATCATGTTGAGAAGTAATCTTGTAATACGTGGTATTTGACACATATAGAGATACTTACCTGTGTATATTCCAATGGATGGAAACTTGCTTGCTAGTTTATATTATCGTATTCTTGTGATAACTATGAATATATAGATCAAGATACATATTTGAGCCAGGAAAGAAAGTTCTAGATAAGATAATAAATTGATTATGATTGTAGGATAGACCATTGGGTGGGGGAGAACAGTTCTGGATCATACCGTGTAAAATATGACAATATATATATATATATATATATATATATATATATATATATATATATATATATATATATATATATATATATATATATAAAACTGATCGGTACCTTGTAACTCCTTCGGAAGGCCTTGCGAGGAATGGGTGTATGCATCACCAACCTAACCTAAATAGCTTCTTGCGAGAAGTGTGGCCGGACTATTAAGTACCATGCCTACCTGCCATAACCTGATCCCTGGTAACAGGATTATTGTCGAAAAAATAGTGTGAGATCTAGAGATTGTTCTCCATATTGCATCATCATATATATAGAAAAGTTTTATTGTGAATGTGGTAGTGACTTTTAGGCAATGAATATATTTGGACACTTTTAAGTCATTAGAATTATGATCACAATAGTGTCATAATTTGAGTTAAGTCATATTCTGGGTTAACACTACAATACTTTCGTATAATAAATTATATCATCTTCCTATCTGAGTATCATAATATAATTTTCAATCATAGAAATATTTTACTTTATTTATTTTACCGTTCTTTAACCGAGGACTTGCATGTCTTTGATAACCTAATTTTTGTTCACTAATAGCGGGTACAGATGAAGCAGTTGAAATTGTCCCTACTCCTGCTTATGCTTATGGGTAAGAAAGTGGTGCTAGTAAGATGTATAGGCGTGACTGAAGAAGAGATACTTTCATTATACATTATGGAAGAACCAGAAGAATAGCACAGGCAGAGGGTATATCATTATTCTTATTGGTATAGTTGTTTAGTTCCTCGTATGTATTATCCTTGAGATAGAAAACCAGACTTGTGAGCTGTAAAGGTTGATCAGTGATTTTTATGGATGTAAATTAATATCAATTTTATTTATGGTTTTAGTTTGCCTATACTTTTATCCTAGAACTTTACATGCGGCAATCATGATAAATATACAGGTGTATTTGTTTGGCGCATAGCCTGAGATGTTAGTTACATATTCGGCTCGTCGTATTCTGGGAGCGGGGCATGACACTATGACACTTGACCTGGATGCTAAACTTGGTACTAATACTAGTCATATACTCATGACACCCATCTACCCTGCACTCTTGTATCCTATTGATACACTCTCATCACTCTAAGATACTATCTGTAGGATACCTCTCTAAATTTCTGAGAAACTGTCCACACAAGACACAACTCTTATATATGACACTTATGATACCCTCATACTAAGATACTCCAGTACCTCATCTGTAATTAATACACTAGCCATTAGGTTACTTGTATTTTAAATCTCCCTGATACTTGCGATACTCTAGGTCTTGACTCTTAAAACACTCCCTCAAGGCCAATTGACACTAACACGTGAGCACTATCAACAATTATTTTGCTTCCTATACTTATCACTAACCTCTTCTACTCACATCCTAGGTTGAAACCTTGCTATCTAACACTGCACCTCATACTAGTATAAATACACAAATACTGATGCAAACACTTACTAAAAGACACACTACCATGAAAACAAGAGACTAATTTCACTCACTGGTTAGAATTTACCTGATACTCCTCCCATCTTGGTATCCTGATACTAACCAATATACTAACAGTTAACAATTACCCTGGTATCGTCACTTGTACCTTGGTATCAATATAAATACATAATACTTCCTACCCACTATGGCACTGACCCACTACTATATCATAATGATACAATTCTATCCATCATACAGTTCACTAATACATAACTACCCCCATACTCCAATACATTAGCAGTGACCACATCATTGAAACTTACTCCCACACAGTTTACCCTCTTTTTTTATTTTTTGGAATACCTGCACTCCTACTTACCATGATACCCCTTTATATACCTTATATCCATATTACATTGTTACACCTAACTGATACTATCATACACAATAACACTCACTGATACTAGACTGTCACACTACACATATTACCTGTTACTCATCATAATCTTGATATATTCTAAATACTTGTCATCTCTAGGCACTATTGGTATACAAACACTAATCTCATAACTATACTTAACACCCATAGCAATGCTCATCAACATACACTATACCACTTCGCTCTTGATACTAGCTCACTCACCAGATCACCTCAATACATTCACTACACTGATGTTCACATACATCTAATGCACTAGTTATTCACTTCTATGATACATATATTCCACTTGCACACTCATAGACAGACACATGGTTCTATTCCCTATTGATATATCTCTCGCTTCTATACACATATCCCACTTGCACACTCATAGACAGACACAGGGTTCTATACCCTATTGATATATATCTCTCTTCTCACCTACTATACTTGAAACTACCACCTGATACACCAATCAGTGGTACACCAAAACATACCTTCCATGACCAATTTTGACACTTCTCAACCTATGGCATTGGTATTTCTAATACCCAGCCCCCTCTTCATAATACTCATGAAACACCCACACTTGTACTCCACTTCACCACTTATGCACTCACTCCCATATCCTTCCTGTGTATTTATGTACACAGTTCTGGACACCTTACTTCCTTCCCCCATATATTACTCACTAATCATCCACGCCCTCAAGTACTAAGTGATATATCCTCACTAGACACATACTTGTGCACACACATCTGCCCACACCAATGCTCAATACTCAACATATAGAACACGTCCTATTACCTAGCACAACATATTATAACACTATTACACTCTCCTATACACTTATGGGTACTATTCTACCATGGCACACTCACTAGTACCTCTTCTCGATACACATTCTCCTACTCATGACACAACCAAGTATCAAGTACCAATAAAATATCAAAGCTCCATTGATATTAAAACACAATTTTATGATATTCGATTGATACTTAGATCCCCCAACTATATGAATGTATATCTATCTAAAACAAACATGATGACCTGATACCAACACCTAGAATCATAAATTGGTATGCTGCTCCCCTCTTAACGATACCATTGGTACCACTTACTAACTATACTTTGACATTTACCATAAAACTATTGTTATAAATGGATACTATACAATGAGTGGTTGCAGGCTTGTACACTGATACCAAATGCTCACATACCCAACCTGGGACTACACACAGACTCATAAGATACAATTTCAATAATCAACACTGATATTCAACTTGACACAACCTGTCTCCAGGTTACAAAGCTACTGCACTATCCAAGGTACCTTAGGAACTAATAAAGTGAAGCTCTATAAATAAACTAAACTAGAGAATCTAAAGATATCTCTATCCTGAGCTAGTAAGGGTAATGGAGAAAATTTCAATGATAACAAGAGTGGAATGATATAGATAATATGTTAAGAACCAATTTAAGATACAATATGATAATCATATACGTCTATCTAAAATTATGTTATCCAAAATTATTTCCATGCCAGTAAGCATAACTGCGATAAACTATAGAGTCCATAACTAAGGTATATACCTCCACAATCATGTTGTCTAAAATTTTCGCCAGCTAGTATGGCTACGAGAACTCTAGATTCCATTAACCAAAACAAGTATATCCAAAATTGGCTCTATGTCTTCGCCACGCCAGCTAATATGGATGCGATAAACTCTAGACTCCATAACTAAGGCAGTCAGTTACCTTTCTTACTATCCTCATCAAAATATGTCATCAGAATATACCTTAATTCAATCTATAAAATCTAACTCAATACAAAAATTAAAGTCAACAACGAACATCAAGAATTGATTTCAACAACGAACAAGTGAGGGTAAATGGAAACAAGTAAAAACAGATTTTGAATTAGAGTTTATAGTAAGATTTCCAAGAGTCATCCCAGGAATCTCTCAAGGAATCCTAATTTGTGATTGGGTATTCTCTCATCCTAATATCCTATATCCTATATCCTATCGCAGGCTCGCAGTAGTACAACTAAGCCGTTGTACTACTACGATATTGCACTAGTTGCGAAGCTTGACCTGCATAGGCCACCACTAAAAATGTATCATGACCCACATCCGTATAATTGGACACGAGTACATGGCAACGTCTAGCCTACGCCGTAGCAATGACATAGAATGCTGTCTAGGTCAACAATACTATCTATCAATATCTCATAATATAATAACATAACCTGTCAATGATATCTCAACTCCATAAGGAGGACACGATTATATTATAATGACAATATCAATACTCAATCACAATAAAACTATAAGGAAGATGAAATACACGATATGATATAAAAGAATCCAAGAGAAGTATAGAAATATACATCTCAACACCACCAAACAATACTAAGAGTCTAACAATCCTCATCATCAAATAAGTCTCAAATAATAACAACTCAAAGTCTCAAATAACTGAAAACAAATCTAGTACAAATAGAATACTAAAACTAGGTAAGTCAGTACTAGTGGTGTCCCTTATACGGGGACTGGCTCCTCCTGGAACTCCTAAAAAAACTCTCCAACTACGCCCTCCGGGGGTCCATAGTAGGTGGGGGCAGAAATTCTCTAAGTCCTCTGAAAAATGTTATCCAGTCAGGATTGAGCGAAGAACATAAATTAACAACAGTTCGACAAAGACTATAAAATAATAAGTAATGAAGATACAAGATGGAAGTAAACTAGAACAGTGAGAAACATGCAAATATGTAATAATGTCACAGGTAATGATAAAAAGTAAAGGAACTGGTAAAATATAGTTCATTAATGTAAAATGGAACAAGAATGAATACTAGTTATGTGCCTTAAAATATTAGTTTATTTTGTGATCAGCTTGGATACAAGATCAGGCTCTACCATATATGATTGCTATGCACAAGTACATGTAAGGGATCAGGTCAATCGTGTATGATTGACTATGCACAAGTAAGGGTAAGGGGATCAGGCCAATCATATATGGGGAGCTATGCACAAGTAAGTAATTATATCAAGCTACACCCTGCGTGAAATGAGGATGAGCTATACACAAGTATGTGCGATATGATCACATAATCAACTAATATTTTCCTATCCTCCAACTAATACAGTGGATCATTCACGACTCCTCATAACTAGTATCCATATATATTATCCCATATACCATCGTGTTAGGAATCAAGTATAACACTACAAAACTGATATCATAGTAAGCATCAAAGTAAGAAAAACTGTCAGAGAATGTACTCGCCTGGTATCCAGTACTAAAAATAGTAAATAGTGTTCAACTGGAGTCCAAGAGTCCTAAAGATGGGAATTCAAAGTTAATGAGTGATTTAAAGTGATAAACATGTTCAACTTGCTTGTGATAATATTTTTTAGGTCAATTCTAAGGTTTACCTAGGCCATACTAGTTAGTACTAGTTAATACTAGGTCAACTAGGTCAATACTTTGCTATACTAGATTTCCTAGGTCATACCTAGGTATACTAGTCCCTTCTATAAGTTTCTAAAAGTTTTTAAAAGTTTCTAGTGGTTTCATGTGGATTCCTATGGCATCTTTAATTAATTAAGAAGGGTATCAATCTAATGAAGAAGGAATATTCTATTCTTCTAACTAACATAATTAATTATACTGCTAACCATGTCATGACTAACCAATTGGGTCACGGACCTACATGTAAGGTGTCAACTAGGTCCAATCACTAATCCAACTAACAAGCTAACACAAAGGCCCAATAATATGTATACTAATAATAATAATACTAATAACAATAATAATAAATATATTACTAATATAATTACCATATATTTATTAAATGTCAAAAATATTCCTCTTCCGGAATTAGGGAGTTACAATAGACTTAAGATCATAAAGATCAATATTAAAAGGAATATGGAGTAACAATTTACAGTCAATGGTAGCAATGATAACATAAAGATCAACACTAAACTAGAATTTTCCATGAACAAGAAACAACAACACTAAACAAAAAAAGGCCAAAGAGCACTAACAACTTCCAAAAAATAAACAACAAATTTGCTATGAACCAGAAACCTCAACTTTCAGTTACAAAAAATAATGTATAATAACATGTGATGTATCGGAACATGTAAATAGCAAGGAGCCTTAGAACATGTGCTATATCAGAGCATGTAAACAACAAAAATTTACCATGAATCCAAAAATTGCATTTATAATATCTGCCTCGCCAGTCGCCAATGGCTGCAACGAATGCCTCGCCACAATCGAACACTGGCTACACTGCAGTAAGTTACTTTGCACACTCTGGAACTCTGCACACACTGCATACACTGTTAACTGACACAAGAAGATTATAGCAAGTTACAGTAAGTCCCAGTAATAACAAGTCTCCAACTGACTGTTGGATGATTCTACTCCAACATATTACAAAATACAAATGTGACAACAAGTCTAGCAAGCCCCACATACAACTCCAACATAATACAAAAGTAACAATAAGAAACAAGAAGTCTAGCACAGAAAGTCACCCACAAAATATTACAAATATCTAAGTCCCAAACACAAATGATTATGTTTCCAAAATATTACTCCTATCTTAAAGAACAAAAGTAATCAAATCTCTCTTGTAGACGTTGATTCCACCGTTAACTTACCCAAATCTAAATAAAAAAAAATCAATGAATGAAGAAGTTAAAACATAACAATATATACAAAAGTAATACAATATAATTAAAAATCAAACATATTACCCATTTCAACTTTATACACGTCTTCAAACTCCTCTTCAATTATAGATACTATGGGTCAATCGGAAGGTTCCCGAAACCAATCTTGACAACAGATTAGAGCTTTAACAATTTTTGGAGTCAAAGAGCTCCTATATGCATCAAGGAAACGACCACCCGTACTAAAAAGCGGACTCGGAAGCCACCGTTGATATGGGAACAACCAACACATCTCGATCTATCTTTGAGAGGATTGGAAAATGATGGGAATTAAGCTTCCACCATCCCTAGATATTAAACTCGTCATCATCATCATCATCTACGGTACTCTCTTCTAGATAACGATCAAGCTCTGATTTTGTGTCATCACCACCCAACTCCATCTTATGTCTCTTGAATTGGGCTTTCATAAAAATTTTCAACTGCACCGGTTGATTTTTACTTGAAGGTTCAACTCTTTCAGTAGTAGTACTAGCACCACCACTTTGAGAAGTACTAATATTTTTGTACTCATTGAATAAAGAGTACGCAACAACTTTTTTTTTTTTTTTTGGAATCGCTCTTCTCCGGACCATAGAGATGATCAAGAGCATACTCCACATACTCCAACTTATGTCGGGGATCAAGAATTAGTGCAATAAATATAACCATATTCATCTTCTCAATATTTTCCCAATACTTTTCATATTTTTCTCTCATTTTATCGGCCATGATAGACAAGTCAAAGTCATCGCTATCCTTTGAAGTGCATAAAAGAATGTCAATTGATGTGATTTTATTAAACAAATTATTGCAAGTGACATAAAAGGAAGCCGAGATACGTATGGTAAGCTCATAGAAGTGTTCAAGAAAAGTGCATAATCTTCTTGTATTAGCCCAATAATCTTCACTAGGATACCCATCACTCTTCGCTAGCTCCACTTTCAACCACGGATCTAAAGAACTAAATCTCTCAAAGGCACTTTCAAATCTTTGTGTTGTGTCCAACATAATAAATGTAGAGTTCCAACGTATGCTAAAATCAAGACAATAAATTTTTGCTTTGTATCTTTTCGGCTTCAATACACTCTTTAAAATTTTGAATTCTACTAGGAGAATGTCTTACATATCATACTGCATTCCTAATACGAGAAACTGAAGGAGACATCAACTTCAAACCATCCACCACAACGAGATTGATGATATGTGCAATACACCGCCTGTGCAAATATTTGCAATATAGAATGCTATTCCCCCAATTTTGGATCTTCTTTCTAAAATAAGAAATAGCTACATCATTAGAATTAGCATTATCAACTATGATAGTGAATATCCTGTCAATACCCCATTCAAGCAAACATTTCTCTACTGCTTTCCCGATGTCCTCACCTTTTATGACTAGAAATTGGACACAAATTTATAATTTTTTTCTTCAATTCCCAATCTTCTGTTATGTAATGTGCCGTAAGACACATATAATTGATCTTTTGCAACGATGTCTACGTATCCGTCGTAAGATAGACCATTTGCTTGGACTCTTTCAAGTATGTTTTTAACTTCTTTTTTTCAATAGAGTAAATTTCATAACAATCTCATGCCACAGTCCATCTTGATGGAATACGAAATAGGGGACATGCAATATTGATAATGTTTCTAAATCCTTCGCACTCAACAAATCGAAACGAAAGCTCATCAATAATCACCATACGTGTCAAGGACTTTCTTATGTCATTTTGATTAAATTTCCAAGTAGTGAGTATTTTATCCGTGGCCTTTGTATTTGATTGCAAGTTGAGTATCGATTGACTTGGATCACGATTTCTTGGATTCATCGGACATGCATTCTAATGATTTTTATATTGGTTGTTCCATTTATTTTACTTTGAAAATGGTATTATTTTCCATAATGCTTGCATTTAGCTTTGGACGACCTTCCACATCCATAAAATTTTCAAAATCTTTCCAAAGGGGGTTGAGAATTCATAGGTTTTCTATGAACTCCAAGCCTTGAATTTGGATTAGATATTGGCTCATTTATGACTTGAGAATTGGTTGGTGGTTGAGGAGGATCAACTTCTTACGACATCTAAAATAAAGAATTTATGGCTTTCAATATATGAATTATATAGTATATATAACAAATTTCAATAAAATAATTTGAAGAAATATGCATATTGCATGAATATGAAGTTGATGCCATTGATTGGTTTTGTGCTACCTAGTAAACATCACACAATGTGATTTAACTTGCAAAATGCCAAAATCCTAGAGATAAGTGCTAATTGCTAACCTAAAACTTTTTTGCTAACACAAAATATTTTTTTCTAAACAAAAAAAAATAAAGACAAACAACAAACAACAAAAAACAGAAAACAAACAACAAACAACAATTGCACTTTATCATTAATCATTTTTTGCAGTTACATGCAAGCAAATCTCCTACAACAAGCATTTTTTCCAGCAAGCAAAACTCCTACAAAGTGTGTGCAGAGTGCAGAGTATACAAAGAGTGTAGTGTGTGCAGTATGTAGAGAGTGCAGTGTGCATACTGTGCAGTATGCAAAGTGTAAATTGTGTGCATAGTGCAGTGTGTGAAAAGTGTGCATGGTGTGCAGAGTGTGCAGTGTTCGGAGTGCAGTGTGTGCAGAGTAAAGTGTGAATTCTCTGCAGAGTATTATAAAACAGTAAACCTAACTTAGATAATGCAATTATGCAAGTATACAACATGATTTATAATTTTGACAGAGATTATACCAGTAATTTTAAAGGCTGTATAGAGTACCGAGTGTGCAGTTTGTAGAAGGCCGAGAGCTCGACTCTCTAGAGTGAAAATATGTTCCAAAAATAATGATCTGCCTACCAAAAATTAAGACAACATTAGAAAACAAAAATATAACTTAAGATCTTCCTTACTAAGTGTAGATGAGTAGATCTAAGTATAAATTTATACCTGAGACTGAGAGATCTATGTTCAGTTTAGATATGGACTGTAGATCTATCATCTAGGTTCAGATATTTCATGTAGAAGATAAACTGGAGAGGAATTCCAAGTTGGAGTAGACGAACTGGACCAGAGATATACTGGACCAGACATGAAAAATTGGTTTGGAGAGATATTATGGTTTGGAAGATAGAGAGGATTTCCAAGTTGGAAGGAGAAGTGGAGAACCGGAGAGTTGGAGATAATGGAATGGAGAGTGGAGACTAGAGAGGAAAGGCTCTCGGGTCTGGACGAGACTTAGTGTTTGAGAGAGAGTAGGGTTGGGAGTCGTAGATCTCCAGTGGAGAGAAAACCCTAATCTCAAAAGTGGCAAAAAAATGTATTGAGTAGTGAGAATTTTGGGTTTAAGAGATTATATAAGGGGGAGGGGTAAATAAGTAATTTAATATATTTATTTTGGTTTTTGGTTCGGGTCGGTCCCAAAATTTTAAAAAATGTAACCCGAACCGGTACCCGAATTCGCAGATTTTTAAAACCGAGCCCCGAACGTTTCATTTTAAACCTGAATAGTTTACCTATTTCGGTGCGAGTCGGTTCAGATTTTGGGTTCAACCCTGTCATGCCCCCGAACCAGAATACTAGAGAGCGGGGGCAGATAAAGCTAGCTACATGTACTAGAGTACTTTATATCTCGAGATACGGTCACGACTGTCTAGACATGTGAGGGTTTACTCTATAATCCATCAGGCAATATTGGGTAAAGAATCCTAGGAGTCTCAATCTCAAGCAAGCAACATGTTTACAAGATGTATGATCACCAATATATAATAATAAGGTATCCCAAACTATACATACCAAGATGATCATGAAGCTAGTACCAAAATAAAGAACTAGCAGAGTACAATATTACATGATCAGCTCTAGCTATAGTCTCGAATATGCTTTAAATGTAGGCCCACAGGTTATAATGTTAAGTCCAAAATATGAGCTAAACACGTGCTCGTTGGCTAAATGCCTTAAATGAATAATGTACAACATCTAGTGGGTGAGAAAGAAGAAACTCACTCATGGCCCCGGGTGCTCCTCTTGTTCACTATCTTGAGGCAGAAAGTACGGGAGATCCCGTTGTCCTGCTCCAAAATTTGGCCATATAAAACCAATAGAGTCAGACCTCAAAATAGCAAGTACCATAAGGTAGCCAAACTTATTAACTAAAACCAGCATGTAGACAAATCAGTTAGAATAACAAGTAAAGTACCAATTAAACAGTTCTGGAGTATATAAACAAGGATATATGGAATAAGTACTCCGGTTACCATTTTTGTCTCAGCTGCTAATGCAAATCAGGACATGACTAGACTAGACTGAAAATCAAACAATCACGGCTAATCATGCTCTACGGCTTGCTATCAATAGCTAACTAGGGTTATCACAGTCCTAGTTACTAATACATGTAGTTTGAGATTTCTTACAGCCACATGCCCGACAGACTATTCGGGTTATCCAGACGAACGGGTACATAGTATAGATTTATCAGGTATAATCCTTTCTTATTATTTCTGGTAGTACAACACTCGTCGGTGTGCTGAAAGTGTGTCCCTCACGTCAGAGAGCTCCAAATCCATCAAGTGTCGTTGGGATACCGTGATTGCATGTAGCCAAAAAATTTATTTAGATGCTTTCTAGATTATTATTCTAGTTATTAGCCTGGACAATTATCAAGGATTCCTGGCCGTGGTGCTCAGGAATATGTTTTAGATATGATGCAAGACAATACAATAACTTTGATGACTATAATCAAAATCAGCCACGGAGATATATGTTATGCAATACTGGTGCTACTAATAGCCTTGATTAGGACATTTACAAGAATTCTCAAGTCAGGAGTGCGCTACATCGAGCCACTATCAGGATTATCAATACACTATCAGAATTCAGTTCAATATCAGGATTATTAGTACATGATCAGGGTTATCAGTACATATCAAGATTATCAGTACAATATCAGGATTCAGTTCAATATCGGGATTATCAGTACAGTATCAGGATTCAGTTTAATATCGGGATTATCAGTACAGGATCAGGATTTATGACTTTATTTATAGTGTATAATCACTAGATCATGTCTGGAAATCAAGATCAATATCAAGAATATCATATTCAGGAAATAACCAGGATTAACTAAAATAACGGGATAAATGAGAACCAGAGAATCATTAAGAGTTAAGCATATTAAAGAGAATACTGGCATACATGCGCATAAATTAATAATTCAGGGTTGGCACATAAAATCAGGCATAAAAATAACATTCGCGTACAATGGGCCAAAAAACCACTATTGGCACACAAATGGCCAGAACGAGCATTGGCGCACAAATGACCAAAAATTGTTTTGGCACACAAATCACTAATCCGGGTAGTCTGGCGTACTTTGATACAAAAGTGCTCCGAGCAAATATGGTGCACAAATTATACTAAAGAGTACTTCAAGGACCTTGGCGCACAATGATAGAAGTGCGCAAGCCAGGAGCTTGTCGCATAAATCTATCATTGATGCACAAATGAAAGTATTCAAGCTATAAAATTGGTGCACTTTCATCATGTATCGTCTCACGCCCCAGTCCCAAAATACCGAGGGACTAGCCACGTGGCAATGGCCAGCAACACAACTCCAATGGGCAAACCCAATTTAATAGACCCATTAGAGTGCACTTAAGCTGTAACAAATATAAATACAAGTCCATAATATCTGTCATAGTATAATTCTCACTACTAAAAATTGCGGGATTGGCGGCATTTTTAGCGACGTCCAAATAAAACGTCACTGAATTATAGGTATTTAGCGACGTCCATATAAAATGTCAGAATACATCGATGATAGCGACGTGGAGCGACGTTTAGCGACTATAATTATTATAAATATATAATATGTCGCTAGGTAGTCGCTAAACGTCGCTAACTTTTTAATTTTAGCAATATTTAGCGACGTTTATGTATTTAAGTCGCAGTATATTATTATATCCGCGATGTTTAGCGACGTATAGACCGACGTCGCTAATTTATTTCATATAGGATTTAAAAAAGTTCTCTTTCCCCCATTTCCTTCGAAATCTCGAAAATTTTAAATATCCCCCCCATCCCGGCGCCCCAACTCGGCGACCCTTCTTCGGCCGCGTCCTCCCCCCTCTGGGGTGCTCCTTCTTCCGTCAGCTCCTTCTTCCTCCGCTCCCCTCCTCCCTCCGGCGTTCTCCCCCCTCCGGCGGCTCCTCCTTCCTCCAGCTCCCCTCCTCCCTCCGGCGTCCTTCCCCCTCCGGCGGCTCCTCCTCCCTCCGGCGTTCTTCTCTCTACAGCTCCCCTCCTCCTCACTCGGTGAGCTCCTTTCTCTGTCTCCTTTCTCTATCTATCTCTCTCTCTAACACGACATAACATAACATAACATGACATAATACGACATGACACACACTAACCCTAACCCTAACTCGGACATACACACGTACACAGACACACTAACACATGCAGACACTAACCCTAATACTGACACGGACATACACAAACATAGACAAGACATGATATGCCACGGATACACGAACACAAATAAGACACAGACATAGACATGACATGTGATACGACACAGACACATACACTGGGCTCCCATCTACATGGCATTTAGGCCCATATGTCATAGAGGTATTTATAATGGGTGACCTAAAATGAATAAATTTTACTTTATTACCAGAGATTTTAACCAAGTAAAAAGAGTAGAACCTGCCCACATATTTTGAGTTCTATGCGACTACGAGTACCATCCTTTTTGTCATGATCAGCCAGCTTCATGCCTTCCTTGTGAACAGCTGACATAAGTTCTCCTCTCTCCTGATCTTTCCTGCAACAAGCTAAGTAACCCTAGTCAAGTTGAGTGTAGAAGAAGAAAGAGTAGCTTGCTAGCTAGTAGTGTCTCGCCAATAATAATAAAACAACAACAAACTATATAATTCAAGAAATTACCTAAACCTAACCTCAAAGAAAAATTTCAAAAACCAGAACAAGAACACACACACACACACACACACACACAAGAGATGTATACAAGGAAGGAGGAGAAAAGATTTAAAAACAGTCAATGGTCTTGCATGTGTATAATGGGAACAAGTGCAGTAATTAACTAAGGGCTTTTTTGTAAAGAAAAACCCTGAAATGAGACTCCGCAGCTTCCATTAGGAAGCCGCCAGCATTCAATGGTTTCGTCCAAAAATATGGAAGCAATAAATTACTATTCACCTAATCTGCAGCTAGAAAAACTCGAAAGTCAGGAAAGATAGACATCACTGTTTTGACTTGTCCTTCACTTTATTTATCATATTTAAGGGTGCACTCTATTGGTTCACTCCATTATTTTAGACACAGACCCTAACCCTATCTCTCTTCTAGTTAGCTGTCTGAGTTTAGACGCAACCTTGAGTATCTGCAGCGTATATAATACGATGTAGATCTTGACTCAAGAAGAGTCGTATACTCGGACACGAAAATGACTCTTCAAAGCCGAGACACGATATACGGTATTGGCTTCTTCTAGAACTCGTATCCAACTTGGGCTGATGCTTCTTGCTACACGAGCTGTTGCATTGGCTACTGCAGACTGCTAAACCTGCTGTTGAAGGCTCTGTAGTGCACTGGCTCTGCTGCTACTTGCTGAGTTTACTTGCTACTGTACATCCTTCCTGTTGTGCACTACACAGTATTGCTGCACACTGATTCCTCACTGCTGCACTGTATAGTACAGCTGGCTACTACTGTTATAAACTGCTATTTGCTTCCCCTTGTACTGTGGTAGCACCTAGCTGCACACTGTTCAGTTGTGCTCCCCCTTGCTGTGCTAGCACAGAGCTGCACACTGCTCTCCCTTCAGTTGATCACTGCCAAATAATGCACACTAAAAACTGTGAACTGCTCTCCCTAGTGACCCGAGCTCACTCAATCACTCAAACAACCATACTTGAACGTAGCAGTGAGTATCAGCGCATGTACTGTATTTAACGATGAGTATATATGCTAGGACTAGGAGTATCAGTGCTTGTACTGTATTTAACGATGAGTATATACTTGAAGGTAATTGTATATTCATTTTTGCTTCAGAAGTATCTAAAAATGGATATGAATTACTATCTGCATCATCGTTCGTGGATGTACAACCGTCATCCTGATGACATGTGCGGTGTACGGGATGAATTTATTGAGGGTGTACAACAGTTCCTGCAGTTGGCCAAGACGTTTCCTCAGTACATGGACTGTACCAAAATTAAGTATCCGTGTGTGAGATATCGCAACTTGAAATATCATCCAGAAGTAGAAGCCACATATCATTTGTACTCGAAAGGTTTCACGCTGAATTACTATCAGTGGATCGCGTACGGAGAACTTGTGTCTTTAGCATCAGAGTCGGAGCCTTACGTGGAGCCGTATATGGATGTCCACAACCACACTGCTTATGATGACGGGTGGGTGAACATGGTTTTTAATGTAGTGGGGCCTAGTTTTGATCTGGACAATCATGATGCAGCTGAGGAGGCACCGAATACCGATGTTGTGAAGTTCATGGAGTTGCTGAAGAATGTAAGGACTCCATTATATCCTGGTTGTGAAGATCATTCATCATTGGGGGTTGTTATAAGATTGTTGAGCATCAAGTTTGATTTTAACATGTCGCAAGAATGCTATAACTGACTAATGGATTTGATTATAGATATCTTACCAGAGGATGCAAAGTTGTCTAAAGACTTTTACCGATCTAAGAGGATGGTGAGATCGCTCTGGATGGGATATGAGAAAATCGATATATGTCGCAATGGGTACATGTTGTACTACAAAGACGACAAGGATAAAGATGCGTACAGATTCTGTAGTGCTGATCGCTACAAGGCTACTGGAAGAGAAAAGTCTATCGGTGCAAAGAAGCCTACCGATTCGATGCACTACTTGCCTTTGACGCCGCGGTTGCAGATGTTGTTTATGGTGAATGAGACTGCAGAAAATATGAGTTGGCATAGACGAAAACAGATTAAAGGAGTATTGGATCATCTATCCGATGGAGAAGCATGGAAGCACTTTGATCGAAAGTATCCAGATTTTGCTTCAGATTCGCATAATGTCAGATTGGGGCTCTCCTCCGACGATTTTATCCTATTCGGACTTTCGGGCTCCCAGTATTCGTGTTGGCCTGTGATCGTTACTCCGTACAATCTAACGCCTTGGATGTGCATGAAGACTCCGTATATGTTCCTAACCGTTATTATCCTGGGTCTGAACAATTCGAAGAGGAACATCGATGTATATTTATAGCCATTGATAGATGAGTTGAATCAGCTGTGGGAAGTAGGTGCCAACACGTATGATATTTCCAGAAAGTAGAATTTTCAGATGAGGGCAACACTTATGTGGACCATCAACGACTTTCCGGCATATGGAATATTATCGAAATAGAGCACTCATGATCGTCTCTCATGTCCGTATTACATGGATTATACTAAGGCTTTTCATTTGAAACACGGAGGCAAATCGTGCTTCTTCGATTGTCATCGATAATTTTTGTCGAAGGATCATCCGTACCGGAGGAACAAGAATGCTTTTCGTACGGGCATTATGGAGAAGGCCAATCCACCGCCAAGGTGGCCCGGATATACGATATGGGAAGAGGTAAAAGATTTACCAAGTACTATCAAAGAGCCTGCTAAGGGGTACAAGTGTGACGGATTTGGTCGCACCCATAACTGGACGAAGAGGAGTATATTCTGGGATTTGCCATATTGGAGCACCAATCTGATCAGACATAACCTTGATGTCATGCATATCGAGAAGAATATATTTGATAACATAATTAATACTGTAATGGAGGTAAAAGAGAAGACGAAAGACAATCCGAAGGCCAGGTTGGACTTAGAAGAAATATGTAGACGTCCTGCGTTGCATTTGATAGAGGAGGGGAATGGAAAGTTAAAGTAGCCTAAGTCAGTTTTTTCACTGGAGAAGGAGGATAAATGGAGATATTGTAGGTGGATTCAGAGTCTAAAATTTCCAGACGGGTACGTGTCAAACTTGAAAAGATACGTCGACCTCAAGGAGAACAAACTGGAGGGTATGAAGTGCCACGATTGTCACATATTCATGGAGAGGTTAATTTCGATTATATTTCGGGAATTTCTACCGTAGGTCATTTGGGATTCATTGACAGAGCTCATCATATTCTTCAGAGATCTTTGTTCTACTAAGTTGTTCGTCAATCGTCTAGAAAAGCAAGAGAAGGACATATGGTAATACTATGTAAGCTCGAGAAGGTATTTTCTCCTGGATTCTTCGACTCTATGGAGCATTTGCCAATTTATCTTTCCTATGAGGCACGTGTTGGTGGTCCTGTCGGTTATCGGTGGATGTACCCCTTCGAGCGGCATCTGAATCACCTAAAGGGAAAGGTAAAAAATAAGGCATGGGTTGAGGGCTCTATTTGTGAAGCTTATGTTCTTGAGGAGATTACAAACTTTTGTTCGACGTATTTCAAACCTTATTTTGCTACTAATAGAACGAGAGCTCCGAGAAACAACGACGGATATCAGGAATCTAATGATGCAATACTCAAAGTATTCAATGCGTCTGGAAAGCCTTCGGGGAAAATAAAGAAGAGATATTTGAATAACGACGAGCTAAGGGCTGCTCAATTGTATATATTACTCAATTGCGACGAGGATGAAGTGGAGAAGCTAGAGGGGTAAGTTTTTAATACATCCACGTTTACATCATCTCAATATAATAGTATAAGCTACTATTATGCTACTAATCAGCGGTTGCTTTATTATTTTTCAGTACATATAATGATGAGTTGAGGTCGGTTAGACCCTACATAACAGAAAAAGAAGTAGAACAAGAAATGAGATACCATTTTCCTTCTTGGTTGAGTGCATATGTAAGGAGCTTGGTAATTACTTTTTCTTTCTGTACTTCCATAATAAATAACTTACTATCGCTACTTTGGTATTTAGGTTGATCGTCTAATAACACCCGAGACTGAATCTATTAGAACTCTAGCCAAGGGACCAATTACTGCCGTCAAAATATGGCCAAATTTCTGTGTGAATGAGTATATGTTCAAGTCAACAAATGCTCCAATCAAAGACAACTTTCTGGATCTTGATTGCACGAAAAACAATTATTTGTGTATCAAATCTTCGAACTACAAAGACGTCGATCCAGTCAATAATTTTTTTGGCATCTTATGAGAGATTGTAGAGTTGACATATAATTATGGTACATAACTTGCTAAGATCATGCTATTCAAGTATGAATGGTTCGATCAGATTCAAGATCAAGGTTGAAAAATTGACAATCATGGCCTTGTGGATATAAACTACAAGCGTAGACATCAAGGCTACAAACCATTTGTCCAATCAAGTCAGGCTCAGCTTATGTACTTTACAACTTATCCTAGACGGGGGACAACTTGGTCAGATTGGTAGGCAGTATGAAAGACTAAAGCTAGAAATACCTTTAACATTGATGAAATAGCTTATCAGGAGGATGAGCTACCTCTTGTAACAAATATTGTAGATATGGACTCAATGAAAGTTACTCATTACACGAGTAATAATATAGAAGATGTAGAACTATCCGAAGAGGAAGACGAAGATGAAGTAGATGAAAGTGAAGATGAGGAGGAAGAGGAAGAGGATGACGAGAAAGGTGAACAAGATAAATTTTTTGAAGATGATTGAAAATAAAATATTTTGCCTGTAGAATGTACTATATTTTGACTGTAGAATGTACTATTTTGATGAAGATATGTATTATATTTTGACTGTAGAATATACTATCTATTTAGACTTGTGACACTACTAGTTATTTACTGTACAATTCTATGAATGCTGTAAGATATGCATAATATTTTGACTGTAGAATGTACTATATATTTGTATATCTTTTTATTCATCATATGTTGTTATCAGGTATGACATAACGACGCGGAGGGTTCGGCAGGTCCCGAGGTAGACGGAGTGCTCCTCCGGTACTGCCTACTGTTGGTTCTGGATCCTCGTCGCCTAGTACTCCAGTATATCGATCAGTCATATCTCCGACTGCGACGATATTACGTGGCATCACTCCTGGGACGAGTAGTTCCAGGCCTGATAGTACTCCCTCGTCCAGCATTCCTTCTGCTGACGGAACCATGGAGACAGATGAGCATATGGAGGAGGTCGAGCCGACGTTGTCCCAACATTAGCTAGATCCTCCAATGCACCTCCGGAGGAGACGAGGATAGAGATTTGGGCCGACGGTACAAAGTAAGTCAATTAGATGGTTTAGCATCATATATCTCGTGTATTTCTTTATTCATCATATATTGACTTTTTTGATCAAAATAATTATCTCTGTATAGATATCGTCCCTCGTCGGTACAGAGACACCTGAGCCTCTTTCTGAGGAACAACTATGGTGGCCCTTGGATCAACTACTCTGAAGCTCCGGAGGAGAGAAAGGCGTTCTGGTTTGCGCACTTCAAGGTAAAAGTATATTATAAAAATCCTCTAATTTACGCATATTATATAACTAACTAAATTATTTATTGTAGCAAACGTATTTCTATCCTCCGCACCGGGTCGAATTAATCGAGCAGATATTTTCTGCCGTTGCCGCCAAGCTTATCCGTGATGCTCTAGATGACCAGAAGGCTCGTGATAAAGTTGGAAAACTGATCCAAGATTAGATCACGCCTGAGAAGTGGACTACGATGAGGGCTATATTCGACGATCCAAGGTACAAGGAAAGGTCTGAGAAGGCCAAGGCGGCTAGGCGGAAGGCAACAAAGTGGTGTGGTGGCTCGATTCCGATGATAAAATATTTCCGTCGTTTAGTATATTTTTTATTTCAGATATATTATTTTAATGCAAGTACGATAAAATGGTAGTAGAAAAAAATATTTAATTTTAGTACTAAATAATATATTTTTAACAGGTACAGAGGGGTGAGGATGCAAACATGGTGACCGTCTTCCTGGCCACCCATCGAAAGGGCAAAAATCTCATTGATGAGAGGGCCCCGCAGACCTATGTAAGTATTACTTTACTTTGTGTTAATTTTAATATAACTTAGGCAATTATCAAGTATCCAAACTTTTCTAGGCCGAGTATCTTAGGCTGCGTGAGCGGACGACTGCTAGTGCACCTACAACGGAAGAGGGTGGTACTTTCTCGCAGCCCTCTCCAGCTCTGTCGACGGACGAGCTGTGAGTGACCGTCGCTGGTGGTCTCCAGAGGGGTACGTACTACGGTACGGGATCCTATGGCGCCCTTGTTGTGACGCAGTCATCTAGGGCCTCCCCGACAAGTGTGTATTCCCACAGCCCTCGCAATCGTCGACCCGAGTCCAGGAGGTCGTTGACCGTTAGATTGCGTCTCTCCGTGATGAGTTGCTGCAAAGGATGGAGGAGCAGCCCCTATCCCAGCCGCAGGTGGATGATGCGACGCTCATCGCACAATTGATATGCTCGAGTGCAGTATCATGGAGCTCCAGAATTTGACAACTGATCTTAGAGCGTCGATAGAGTGCAACATGATGGAGCTGCATGCATCACAGCTGTCCATGGGCGAGAGGCTGACGATGATGCAGGATTCAATGGTTCATAGCAGTATGAGGCTGTTATCTACCATGGATTTATGCAACCAGCGACTAGCAGGGTTGGAGCAGATACGTCCTCCTGGTGCGCCTACATCGACACAGACTCCACCGACGTCACTGCCTTCTCCATCGACATCGATGTCAATTTCACGGGAGCAGTATGATCTATTCTTATCCCTCATGCATGCTGGTCATCCTCCTGCAGATCCACAGTAGTCCTAGATAGGACCGTTTATTGAATGTTTGTGTTTCAGACCTATGATATTTGGTCACTTATGAATATTTTTTTTATTTTTGAGGCATCCAGACATTATTTCTTGTATTCTTTAGGACGAGGCTTTCACACTCAGTTGTGTGGATATTTGCTGTATTCTTTACGAAGATATTTTCTCCTGATTCAGTTTATAATCTCAATATTTTATTTTCTTCAAATTTTATTATATTATTTATATTAAATATATATTAATTTACCGGTGTTGTGTGTTCAATCGAAGGGGGTCGTTGAACCCAGCAAATTCAACGGAGGGTTACTCCGGGTCTATTTGTACAAATTGTGAATTCATGAACTGCAGAAAAAATAGTTTGGAAAAATTCAGTATTCATTTTTTAATTTTTTCAGTATCTTAGCGATATTTTTAGCGACGTTTAGCAATGTCTACTCACGTCGCTAATTATGTCGCTGAATACGTCATTATATACGTCGCTAAATTCGTCGCTACACACGTCGCTAACCAAGTCACTGTCCGTCGTAAATTGCTGACATGGCTGTATTGCCAGGTCATAATAACGTCGCTAAATTAGTCGCATACCGTCTCTAAATGAGTCGCACATACGTCGCTATAAAGTCGCTATTTACGTCGCTATAAACCTCGCTATCTATGTTGCTAATTTAGCGACATATAGCGACAAAAATATACGTCGCTAATTTAATAACGTTGCGTCGCTAAACGTTGCTAATATAGCGACGCATATACATCGTTAGAAAATATCAGAATAGCGACGTTTGGCGACATTTTTTCTGTCAACTACTAGTTTAAAGGCGACTTCAACAAAATGTCGCTAAAATTATTTAGCGACGTTTTTTGGCCATTTAGCGATATTTTTTTACGTCGCTAATTTGACTTATTCTGGTAGTGTCTAGTCTCATCCACAGAAAGTAAACACAAATCAATATGATAGACCAGTCAAGATATTAGATAAAAAGAAATATTCCATCATCAAGTCCAAATAAGTAGTGTCTCGGGGAACAATCCGTCACAATCAAGAAAAGAGAATAATATCAATACATATGTTAATAAGTCCAAGTATGAAATATCACTAAGCATAAATAACTAGATAAGTAACTAAGTACTCAGGAGAAATCCTCTGGCACAATCTAGTCCTCTCGTGCCAATACTGCTCCAGCGTCAGCTCCTGTCCCATAAACCTCGGGATAATCCTCCTCTGCTGTACCTGGAGACATAATCCGGTTCCAGGTCCTCAGGGGACATAGCAAGGTACAAGAAGCTCTCAAGCCAAATAAAATACAGTAAATAAAAACAGATCCTCAGGGCAAGCTGTCATGCCCCGATTCCATGGAATAGATAGTCATCCACCGGGCGTGACCGCCGTGCGGGCCTAGGTTGCGAACCACACAAGGCTAAGTTATTTTGCATAACGAGCACATATTCAGAGTAAGCAGATAAATTAAAATACAAGTTAAAACATGGAAAAGTTCTCTTTATTGATAATGAACATCTATTACAAACTCTTGAACGAGTCTGCTAATTGCCGCACGGGCTTACAAAAGTGTTGACACAAAATGAGATAGCAGTCCTGTACATTACATTCCTTTACTAATCTTCAAAATATAAAGACCTCCGGGCGGGATGACGGCCTTCCCACGGAGCTGCATTGTGTATTGAGTTGCTAGCTCCTTTCTTCAAGTACTTCAAAATGTGGCACGATCAGGATGCGCCTACAGCTGGACTGGATTGGGAAGACGACTTTGGCTCCTCGCTCGGATCTCCTTAGTACGGAGAACCTGTTTCAACGAGGGTCAGTACATCAAAATATACTGGTGAAGGCGAGCTAACCCAACTATACCAATCAACACGTTGTTTATATGAAGCATGCATATTATTTGTGGTCTTTCTATCTTTCCTCAGTTCATTTTACAAGCAGCAAAATATAATATAACTACTAAAATAAACTTGTCCCCGTTCAGTGACTTTTACCTGCCCGTCTGAACCACCTATACAATACTTACCATGCCTTCCCTGCCACGAAGACACAAGTTAGTTTGCAACAGGTTTAAATATACAAAGGGGATCACTGGCATGATTGCCATAAAGGACCAATTTTAGTCGCTGACGAGGATAGTATGCAACGAGAGCACGGGATGTGCTGTACGCCATTCCGTCCTTGCACATGATGACTAAACATGAGAGTTCCCGCCCGGATCAGATCGGTGCCAGTGCCCCAGTGATCGTCCGCAGGAAGTAAGACCTTGTGCACAAGTTGTCCGTGATCAACGTAGTACACTAAATTAGCAATTGAGGCATACCAGGGCAATATCAGGCACAAGACAGTAACATGGCAATATCTACTTTTGCATAGTCTTCCCGTTCAGTTTATTGCATTCAGGATTAGTTCTATACATAGCACAATTTAAAGAAGAGTATACATTCTAACTTATATTTATGCATATGATGAACATTCCAAACGAACAAGCATACAAAATGAGTAACCGTTCACAAGTTTGATTAACAAGCATAATTATCCAAGTCAATTTCCTTTTATCTTGATATCTTTTATTATTACTTGGTGTCGTCTGATCGGGATGACAAGAATGCAATATTTTTATGTGTGATGACTTGGAAGAAGGGCTAGCTGATCGGGATGGTAGCCACTCATATAGTTGGTTGGAAGGGAGAAGGAAAGAGGCGCTTCAAGACTCCGCTTGTATGCCGCCTACTACTCGTTCACCTACATTGCCACGAATAGCTGATTAATACCTCTTTCACTTTTTCCAATCTTAGAATTGAAGTACAGTTCAACGAACGAAAACAATAAAATCTATCAAAGCCGTTCAAGAAAACACAAGCAAAATCCGAAAACTAACTCAAAGCACGAAAGCAACATCAAAATCTGAGACAACAAAAAATACAGCGGAGAGGTCCCTCCTGACTCTGCCGCTAAGCAGATCCTTGGGGCACGGTCCACTGAATATGGGAATTAATTCCGAAGAAGCAAATCCATAACGAGAATAAGTTCTTGTTTCAATCTATCCCGATCGAACGATACCATCTTGTATTTCTTAGTCGCGCTCCCCGAATAGGGGGAACGGGGTTCCACACAAGCTATATAACCAACTAAGTGAAATACAAATGATAACATCACTAGTACTAAGGCTGAAACTACTAAAGGCTCTGTGTCGGGGTGTCCAAAGCAGCAAGTAGTCTCCAGTAGTATATATATATATATAATCAGCCTGTAGCATGTATGTCTCTTCCCACCTAATGTAACTTCACGTCTCATGTCCACTGCGTCTCATGTCCATAACACGCAAGATCATGACCTCTATCTAGTACAATGAGTCATAATGATATCTCTATATATGCAAGTCTCATATCACGAATTATATAAGCCTATACAGAATCACCATGAATAACTCAAAAAGATTCTGTCCTATGAAATAGTGTCAAGTGTCCTACGGTATGACGTACTTGGCAAAGCAAGCACACAAAATAGGATCGTGGAATCAACTCTCTAAATAATGTTACACGACTCCGCGTATGGCATCGACATCCGAATCTTGTTCGGACGCTAAGAGACATCTCACGGTCATAGGTTGAACATGTACAACACAGTAGTATATATATATATATATATATATATATATATATATATATATATATATATATATATATATATATATATATATAAAGAATACAAGCAAATAATATAATAGGATCTCTGCAGATTTGGCAAGGTACACTTGCCTGAGTTCTGAACTCCGTCAACTCCTTCTGTAATAGTAGAATCTGAAAGTACGCCTTCGGATGTTGAAACAAATATTATCATTATTCTCAGAATACTTAAAATAGCTAGGATTGACTACCCATAAGTTCAAATTGGACACAGAGACATAATTAACAATTTTGGATCAAAGTGGGGTCCATATGTGGCTCACTTCACACCAAAAATTATGCCAAAGATAAAGTTCTCAAAATTTAGCAAACTTTGTGTTTACTAGTCCAGAACGATGATACAAATCCAACGGAACATCCAGAACTGGATTCTGATGAGCCGGTCACGAAATTACCCATCAAGTGGAACCGTGGGGCCCGCAAAATGGTATTTCGTCAACGTTCTCAGAATCGAACCAAACTTGGGTCACAAGACTAGCGTAATGCTACAAATCTGATGACGCAAGTTTTGTTGCGAAACGATAAACACACAGGAAGTTATGACAAGTATCAGAATAGGTCGATACGGTATTTTTTGACGGATATGTGTTGATTCCTGTGTGCACACACATCCAAATCAAATTTCAAAAAATCTCACACATCCGCGTTGATGATACGCGCCTTTCGATGTAATTCTCAGACGACGAAGTTGCCTCATTTGGCGGAACGTACCCCATTTCAGGATATTTTGGGTTTAATTTTTTTTTTTTGGTCAATATCAACACTGAATAATCAGCAGTATAAAACATAATAAATTAAACTAATTAAAGAGATTAAATCTTGATTATGTTATCTAAAATACTGTTTAATTAGATTTTTAAAATGGTTAATATTTTGGGAGGAAATAGGCCATGAACAAGGTTGTTTGGGACAGTTTCGAATCTGTTTCGAAATATATCTTTAGTCAATTTTGGATCGACTTTTCTCTCGATCCAGAGCACCAAAATTTGATCTACTTGAAGGGGGTGGAATAGGTTTATGTTGTGAACACAATGCAACTGGCCGTTCGAGAAATGATGCAACGTGGAGGAAGATAACGCACCTAAAACAGAGGGGGTCGAGTCCGCGCTGTGCTGCGTGGTCGACTGCGGGCGACGGTGCTCGTCGTCGTCGGCGGCGGAGGCGGGGGTGTCCACGAGCGGCACACGGGGTCATCGGCGGCTGGAGGCGGAAGAGGTCTGAGGGGGTTGCATATAAAGGGAGAGAAGGGGGGTTACGAGGAGAGGAAACAAGGGGGTCGGGGGATGTTTTGTAGCTGAAAGGATCGGGGCTGGGGGTTACTGTATCGGGGTTTTTGGGTTTCGGGTGTAGGTATCCAGGTTTAGGGTTTGGTTTAGTTTGATTTTCGGGTTTAATAATATTATTATTATTATATAACCACACACACACACACACACACACACACACACACACACACACACACACATATATATATATATATATATATATATATATATAGCCAATATAAATAGTTTTGATCCCCAAATAATTTTAAAAATTTCTACAATATTCTAATAATAGTTGTACACCCAAAAATATATTTTCTGTGAAATATATATAATTAATTACATATACAAAAATATCTATACATGAATTTAATATTATTTTAATTAGCTAAAATAATGAAAATTCTCCCTTAAATACATAATACCAATAACAATAAAATTTAAAATTTAAATCTAAAAAATCAGGGGGTTTATAAAGTATGCGAGTAGTGAGATTTGGCTCACAAACAAGTACAAGAAGGTCTACTAAAAGATAAAACACAAGTTCCAAGGTATGGCACAAAAGTCGAGACAATACTGCAGTCGAGAACACAATTTTCGTGAATGGTCAAAAGTTATTGCTTAGTCATAAATAATTACGAAGGGCTACAAAGTGCGACATCTCTGGAAAATACCACATAGTGCGCCAACACAGCAAAGTGCACCATTTTCTAGAAGTGACTATGCACCAATTTTAAAAAGTTTACCAAAGTGCACCAACTCTGCAATATATGCAAAGTGCGCTAACTTGGCTATTAAAGCAGTGACGTACATTCTTAATAACTTGCAGACCCATTCAAAAGTGCGCAAAGTAGGATTGGCGTACTTTTGAAGGAATTGTCATAGTACAAAACGTACGTAGGAGTAGAGAATTGCGCCCATAGTACTTAATATATCATGGCACACTTTCTAAAGAATTTTATGAAACACACACAAGTGCACTCACTGGAACTTCACTATATGCGACAAAGGTTTTCTGCCTATTTTTTGTATGTATTATCAGGCCAACTTTGCATTCTCTGACTTACTATTCTCAGGCTCCATGAGCAATCCGATTCAAGAAAAATAAAATCATCAATGAGACAAGATCTCAGTGTTACCCAAAAATAAAACTGATCAAATGATAAAAATAAGATACTAAGAATCAAAGCAAGATCCAAGGTTGTTCCTTCGGTTGAAAGATGTACTTGTCTACGGTCAAGTTCTAGCCTAATAGCAATACTACCAAGGTCACCCACGGCCAAGGCCAAGCTCGGCTGCTGCTTTCTGCTAGGAAAGAAATGAAGAAGGAAAAGAAATAAAAGTAAAATAAAAGTGGAGAAAAGAGAATGAGATTGCTTATATAGCCAAGGGATTGATTGTAGTCTATTGGATCATAATCCATGCCTCTCACCCGAGTTTATCACACCAAAAAAACCAAGAGACCAACGGTCCAAAGCATGAAACTAAGGAAAATTTACAAAAATAACCTAAACAATGCATGAATGGCATAAAGCAAGATGTAAGCAATTAAATAATAAGCAAGCTATACATATATAATACGTATATATAGGGTACGTGTACTAGAACATTGAGACGAGTCTCACAATTCTCTCCTCCTTAGAAAATTTTGTCCTCAAAATTTGGGTCAAGCAAACAAACTCTGGGGACATGCAATTAAGGTAAGCAAGGGGATACGGGAATCAAGCATAATCCTAGAATAAGACAAGAATTCACAAGACAAGATCAGGGTACGAGATATACAAAAAACTATACCTCATGAGTCAAACAAATACGGGTATCGGGCACGACTATCATCCTCTCGCTTCCAAGTTGACTCGTCCGGTGAGTGATGCCCCAAACAACTCGGACTAACCGAATAGTCCGGTTATTGAGAATATTCTCTCTCCGGTCCAAAATAGAAACATGCCTCTCCTTATATGAAAGGTCGGTACCACTGACCAATTTTGAATGATCCAGGACATAGCTTAAATCCGGTATATACCATTGTAACTGAGATACATAAAAAATATTATGTATCTCGCAAAGCAATGGCAGAAGAGTAAGGCGATAAGAAACATCTCTCACTCGCTCAAGGATATCGAACAGATCAATATACCATGGACTAAGCTTTCCTCGCATACCAAATCTGAAGACCCCTCGGGTAGGCAAAATTTGAAGGAATACATGGTCGCCGACAGAGAACTCAAGAGGTCGCCGATGCGATTTGGCCTAATAATGTTGACGATCTTCAGCCACCTTAAGAAGCTTTCAGACATGTTTGACTACCTCAACTGTCTAGGCTATTATATTGTAAACTCCCTCAATTTAATCTGTAGATAGTTAGAGTGGGCCAGTAAAAATTTTGATAGAAGATATTGAGGTTTAGAAATAGTGGATTTCACCTAGAATTTTTTTTTAATCCAATTAATTTAAACCATTGACACACCCTATCTTTGCCTATTTATTCGGAGCCCATTATCAGCCCATAAATTCCGTATAAATATTGTACACTCGACTTAACTCACCAAATTAGGCACTGGACTTTTCTGACTGTTAAAATCAACTTTTGTGTGCTCTAAATTAATTGCGCAACATTTCCGAAAGTCGTAACCCGTATTTAATTCCATATCGGACACCTGTGTCGTTACCCTCGATTTTGGGGTACCAACTTAACCCGTTGAGCTGGACCAACTAAAGGGTCCAAGACCGACTCTAAGCCCCCACCATTTTTGGCCTTTGCGCCATTTCCGGATTTTGACCCCGCGGGCCCCAATTAAATAAAATTCGCGGGACGCATTATCATTATTTAAATCGGGATTACCAACTTAGTAAATTTTATTTTAATATTAAATTCATCCTAATGCCCTTCAAATTTGACCCACGCCTAACGCGCAACGCCCCCTCACTATGACAATTTTAAATATATTTTTTCTTCCCAATTTTTACGTTATTTCATGTGTCCATACAAATTCCCGAATTTACGGGGGCTAATTTGCAATTAACAAATTGTTGGCAACACCTCATTGGTCATGATTATTTATAGGGTCCCAAAATGGGGTCCCAATCCCATTCCCTCATGAAGGAACCCCACACCCTATTCATATTAAATCCCAACCACACATTCTACCTAGGAGAATCACCACCACTCATTCTAACCTACACACTTTCCTATAAAGTGTCACTACTCCCCACCCTCAAGGAAACCATCACCGGCCCTAATTCCTATAACAAACTCCTCTCTCTCTCTCCTCACTCCTTCATAAGCTTCTTCCCATGCAAAGCTTCCTTCCCTCCATTATTTTTTCTCTCCTTCTTCCTTAGTCTCTTCCTTCTTCATTAGAGCTCCCACCCCAGGGAAGAATCTTCGGCCATCTCTGACCCGACTCCGGTGGGGAGCCGCCCTTTCTCCGCTGCTACTGTGCACCGGACTGTGCAGTCCGGCCTTCCCCCACGCTGCTGCCGATCTCCTCTGGCCGGCGCGTGCGTCCCCGCCCCACAGCGGCTTCCGCCACCACCTCGATCTCGAACCGGCGACGTCCATCTCCGACTTCTCACTGCCGAGCCTCCATCTCCGACTTCCCACTGCCGAGCCTCCATCTCCGACTTCCCACTGCCGAGCCTCCGTCTTCGACACTCATCTCCTCCCAACTCCAGTGAGTATTTCCATCTTAGTTAGGTTTTCGTTTCAAGTATGATTGTAAGTAGAAATGGAGTGTGGGCTCATGGAAATGAAGAATGGTAACTATATTAGAAAACCTATGGTTCTTCCATTGATTATGGTTATGTAGGGAAAGCTTGTGGTTTAAATATAATGGTGTATATTTTTGCTTGTCAAAGTGACTATGGATGTGTTATTAAGGAGAAAATTAAGTATAATGATGCTGTAATTGTATAAGAAAATGATTAGAATAGAATGATTGTAGTTATTGTTTATGAAATTTGGAAACACATTGAGAATATGATTTGTAGTATGTGTTGGAAGCATTTACTTATGGGTTTAATGTAGATTTAAGGTTTTAAATCCAAATAGAGGTTATGGATAATATGCATGGTTGATAAATAAATATTAAAATCAAGTATTTGCGGTTAAAATAGGAATTGATTGAGGATATGTAATACATGCAAATGAGGGCGAGTGTTAATACCAAATGCGACGGATGTCCAAATTATTAAACATGAAATTGTTATTGTGGATTAGTTGTTTAAAGCTTTGACGGAAAATAAAATAATAATTAAAAGGGTGATGGACATAGGGAGCAGGTGAATTAATACGGAATAGATATTATATCGGATCACGAGACAAAGAATTGAGGACGAGAAATTATTAAACAACTTTTGAGACTGAGTCTAGATGTAGCTGTGAGTAGCACACCTGTCTGTCTTAAATAGATTATTAATTCTAGTTTGTAATTCATCTCTAGGTATTGCGGGACCTGAGGACTTGGACGCAGTACCCGATCCCCGTCATCAGCAGCCACACGTAGGCAAGTGTACCTTGCCACCCTGTATTTCAGTTTACAGATATTTATTGTTTCGTATGTACATTGTGCACATAGTTATATTGACGTTCGGTACTTCGCGTCCGGTTCACAACCGGGTGAAGACGTACGTCGTAGCATCCTAGGAAGATTATCTGATGATTCGTAGTATCTCGATATGCGTACCTGAGTTTATCGACACCCCAGGACATACTCATACACTGTGATCGTGCCAGATTCCTGTATCCTGATACTGACATCATGACCAGAGACTGGGACGACCTTAGGGTCGCGTCTGTTGAGTTATTTTTCCTTGTGTTGAGACTGTAGTTAGAGGTTCAGGTTCAACGCACAATCGTTGACCGCTTGGGAAGGGGAAGACAGTTACTAGATGCTTGGGCTACTCTGCACACGCTTATATATGTAGTATTTTCTAGTGATACCTGTATCTAGTGTAACTGTTTCACCCGTGTGACTCTTTGCCCGGAGCTGCGGTACGTGCCGTGTGTTTCCGTGTCCGGAGCTACAGTTTTTACTTTGGACGGCCCATGCGTAGAACGTTGTCTTTAAACTGTGTCACACTAGTTGGTTATGATAGAGTACCTTGTCGTGCACTTGTACTTTCTGTTTACTTGGCATGTTATATTTCTGTACCTTGTTACGTCCCTCTGAGGACCTGATTCCCTGCCAGTTTTGCAGCATAGACGATTACGGAGCGCTTGGAGATACTGAAGGAGTGGCACATCTTGCGAGCATGGTACCAGGTACTCACATTATATCTACCGGCATTATGGTTATTTACATTAATTATTCACCTGCTGTTGTAGCCTAGTTTTGTAGACTCATACTTCTTCTCGAGTCTATTCGAGTTAGTGTGTTATTGGGCGGCCGACCTTATCACATTTAACTCTTTCTTGTATACTGTTGTACATTGTGGATTGAGACATAGAGGTTTACATTTATGGAAAATTCTAGATAGTGCCCTTTTATATTACAGCTTATACGTATTCGAGTCAGACCAGAGTCTGGTCGAATGCGTAGCTGGCGTGCCAAGTATTCCTGGTCCTACGTATTTTGGGACCGGGGCGTGATATGTTTTTGTGGTGGCCCATGCAGGTCAGATTTAAATCGTCTTGGTCACCAGACTGTGCCAAGCGAGCCTGCAAATTAGGAATAGATGTTATGATTGTTGAGTAGGATCTCAATCCATAATCGATTTTAAAACTCTTTGTATGTGATTATCGTCCTTGGATTTCCATTTTGCATTCGTTCAATCTTTGTCAATGTCGCTATCCTTGTTTCTCGTCCCCTATTGTTCGGGGAGACGAATGCTTGTGACTGATGATTCCCTCCAGAAGAAGATTAAAGATCAGACGGCAGGAGACAGAATTCGTATACCTTTCTATGAGAAGAATGTTACCCTATCAGGATAGATTGAAGGGTTCTTTGGATTCTATAACTAGTATGGAAGGGTAGCAAGAGAATTGGAACCAGTAGTACCCTAGTCGTACTTGAGATAGCAGTGATCTTGGGAGTACTGAGAGCTAGAAGGATTGTTGATCATGACCTAAAATGATTTATGTGAATGCATAGCCTAATGATGGAAACTAGTGGTTGTATATGATAGCAATACCAGGAATGATATTATGGACTAGAGAAGATAAAATTTTAAGCTCTCACTTGGAAATAAAATAATGGAAATTTTAGTATGTGAATATTAGTATGATTGTTGACATCATTATTATAATTGTAATTATGACTTGGAGAGAGAAATAACGAAAAAAAAGAAATTCGAGGAATAAAATTTTAGGGAAGACCTTGAGGAGAAGAGAAATTATACATTAGGCAAGAAGGAATTTTTCTTTTGGAGGATTATTGTGGTAAACAGAACAGGAGAATTTATTTTGAGGATAAGTCTGGACGATGACACCGTCCTAGCATGAGTTGATTGAGCCAATACCACGCGACACTCGATTGTCGACATAGTTGTATTTATATTTTTAGGCCACCAGGTTACCCTGAGTTGAGTTCAGGGAGCCTAGGAGTATGGTGTCCATCTACCATAGGGGTATACAATTCAGGAGGTGAACCAGTGTACCACCATGTTATAGCAGAGTTGAGGATGTTTTCTAGATAATCTTTTAGGCCTGCCACCTGACAGAAAGAGTTTGTTACAGAGTTGACTCCAAGAGCCGAGCCGATTATTTTTCTGTCTTCGGACTAGCACCGACAGAGTTTGGTTGAGTTGAAATTCCATAATAGAGGACCTCTTAGACAAGGGTTTCGGTCGGGCTAGTGTTTTCCATGAGAAGCAACCATCTTATAGTACCGAAGAAGGACGAGACGGTACGTCTGCGTATTGATTTCAAGGACGGTATGTTTGTGTATCGAATTACAGGATTTAATGCAGTAACGGTAAAGAACAAGTACCCATTGCCGCAAATCAAAGATTTATTTGAATCAGCTAAGTGGCACATATGTATTTTGAAGATCGATCTCAGATCCAGCTATCATCAGATCTAGGTTCGGAGAGAGGCCATTTCTAAGGCGACATTCCGGATGTAGTATGGATACTATGAGTTTTTAGTCATGCCGTTTGGTTTAACCAACGCGCTGGCAGTATTCATGTGTTTGATGAACAATGTGTTCCACCAGTACTTAGATAAGTTCGTGGTGGTATTTATAGACGATATCCTGATATATTCCAAGAGCCAGGAGGAGCATGAGAGACATCTCAGGATTGTGTTGGAGACGCTGAGACATGAGAGGCTGTACGCCAAACTCAACAAATGTGAGTTTTGCTTGGATAGGGTACCATTTCTGGGACACATAATCACCGGGGATGGACTATCAGTTGATCCGGAGAAGATAGCTGCAGTAGAGACCTGGCCTACCCCTACATCAGTTACGGAGGTTAGGAGTTTCCTCGGACTTGTCGGATATTACCGGAGATTCGTAGAAAACTTTTCGAGGATAGCTGCGCCTATGACGCGACTGACGCGTAAGGGCAAAAAGTTTATCTTGACCGACGAGTGTCAGGCAACTTTCAATGAGCTGAAGAAGCATCTGACATCGACACCGATTTTGACACTACCTTCAGGATCAGGAGGATTTATAGTGTACAGTGATGCGTCAGGGAGCGGATTGGGATATGTACTGATGCAACACGGCAAGAAGATAGCCTACGCATCGAGACAGCTGAAAGTTCATGAGAAGAACTATCCGACGCACGACTTGGAGCTAGCTGCGGTGATATTTGCACTAAAGCTATGGAGACATTACCTTTATGGTGAGTGTGTTGAGATTTATACAGATCATAAAAGCCTGAAGTACGTCTACATGCAGAAGGAGCTCAATATGAGGCAGAGACATTGGTTAGAGCTGATGACAGATTATGACATTGAGCTACAGTACCACCCTGGCAAGGCAAACGTCGTAGCAGATGCCTTAAGCAGGAAGCCCATGGCATACTTTCTGACGACGCAGCGACGGTTGCTAGAGGATCTCCAGGAGCTTGGGATAGAGATCGTATTGCTAGGCATAGATGGACAGATGGCCAGTCTTGAGGTTCAGTCTACTTTGATTGAGAGGATCAAGGCAGCATTGCCTATAGATGCGAGATTTTGACGTCTGTGAGAGAGAACAAAAGCCGGCATGCAGACGGGACTCAGGATTCATAAAGACGGAACACTGAGGTGCAAAGATCGCCTATATGTTCCGAGTGGCAAGCTACGCCAAGAGTTAATGACCGAGGCACATAGCTCGATTTATTCCATTCATCCCGGGGGTACGATGATGTACCGAGATTCGAGGCAACATTACTGGTAGTATGGGATAAAAAGAGAAATTGCATGATTCATGATGAAATGTTTAGTTTGTCAGCAAGTCAAGGCTGAACATTAGAGGACTGCAGGACTATTGCAGTCGTACCCCATTCCCAAGTGGAAGTGGGAACACATTACCATTGACTTCGTCACAGGATTTCCGCGAAGCCCTAGCGGGAAGGATGCAGTTTGGGTTGTCGTAGACAGACTCACCAAGTCTGTACATTTCTTGCCCTTCAGAGTTTGGCAATCCACAGAGATACTAGCTGACATGTATATGAGGCAGATAGTACGATTACATGGAGTGCCTGTCAGCATCGTATCGGATCGTGATTCCAGATTCACGTCATATTTTTGGCGGAGTATGCAGGAGAGCTTAGGAACTCGTCTCAAGTTCAGCACTGCATATCATCCACAGACTGACGGACAGTTAGAGCGCACGATACAGATATTAGAAGATATGTTGCGAGCGTGCATGATTGATTTTGGAGGATCTTGGGAGGACCATCTACACTTGGTAGAATTCTCCTACAATAACAGTTACCAGGCCAGCATACAGATGGCACCCTATGAGGCACTGTACGGCAGGAAATGTAGGTCGCCAGTTTGTTGGAGTGACGTGGGAGAGCGTCAGATACTTGGTCCGGAATTGGTGACACAGACAGTAGAGAAGGTCAAGCAGATTCAGAGCCATCTGCGCGCAGCACAGGACAGACAGAAACACTGGACAGATGCGCACCGTAGGCCATTGGAGTTTGAGGAGGGTGACCACGTATTTTTGAGGATATCGCCCACTCGTGGTACCATCAGATTCAGAGGCAGAGGCAAGCTGAGTCCGAGGTATATCGGACCTTTTGACATTCTGGAACGAGTTGGCGAAGTGGCTTACCGTCTTGCATTACCTCCATCATTAGAGGGAGTACATGACGTATTTCACGTATCGCAGCTGAGGAGATATGTCGCAGACCCTAGCCACGTGCTTGATCATTCGGAGATTACAGTCGGGCCTAGTCTGTCTTACGTAGAGCAGCCAGTTGAGATTCTCGATCGCAGCGAGAAGACTTTGAGAGGACAAATGATTCGACTGGTCAGAGTGGCATGGAAGCACCATTCACCAGGCGAGTCTACTTGGGAGCGCGAGGATTCTATTCGGCAGAGATTCCCGTACTTATTTGAGGAGCAAGGTACGAATTTACGTACGACAATTTAAATTTCTAGTTATTTTAAATTCTGTTAGATATTATCGTACTTTACTTTTAATTTCGGGGATGAAATTTTTCTAAGTTGGGAAGAATGTAAACCCCCTCAATTTATTCTGTAGATAGTTAGAGTGGGCCAGTAAAAATTTGATAGAAGATATTGAGGTTTAGAAATAGTGGATTTCACTGGAATTTTTTTTAATCCAATTAATTTAAACCATTGACACACCCTATCTTTGTCTATTTATTCGGAGCCCATTATCAGCCCATAAATTTTGTACAAATATTGTACACTCGACTTAACTTGCCAAATTAGGCACTGGACTTTTCTGACTGTTAAAATCAACTTTTGTGTGCTCTAAATTAATTGCGCAATATTTCCGAAAGTCGTAACCCGTATTTAATTCCGTGTCGGACACCTGTGTCGTTACCCTCAATTTTGGGGTACCAACTTAACCCGTTGAGCAGAACCAACTAAAGGGTCCAAGACCGACTCCAAGCCCCCACCATTTTTGGCCTTTGCGCCGTTTGCGGATTTTGACCCCGCGGGCCCCAATTAAATTAAATTCGCGGGACGCATTATCGTTATTTAAATCGGGATTACCAACTTAGTAAATTCTATTTTAATATTAAATTCATCCCAATGCCCTTCAAATTTGACCCGCACCTAACGCACAATGCCCCCTCACTATGACAATTTTAAATATATTTTTTCTCCGCAATTTTTACGTCATTTCATGTGTCCATGCAAATTCCTGAATTTACGGAAGCTAATTTGCAATTAACAAATTATTGGCAACACCTCATTGGTCATGATTATTTATAGGGTCCCAAAATGGGGTCCCAATCCCATTCCCTCATGAAGGAACCCCACACCCTATTCATATTAAATTCCAACCACACATTCTACCTAGGAGAATCACCACCACTCATTCTAACCTACACACTTTCCTATAAAGTGTCACTACTCCCCACCCTCAAGGAAACCATCACCGGCCCTAATTCCTATGACAAACTCCTCTCTCTCTCTCTTCACTCCTTCATAAGCTTCTTCCCATGCAAAGCTTCCTTCCCTCCATTATTTTTCCTCTCCTTCTTCCTTAGTCTCTTCCTTCTTCATTAGAGCTCCCACCCCAGGGAAGAATCTCCGGCCATCTCTGACCCGACTCCGGCGGGGAGCCGCCCTTTCTCTGCTGCTACTGTGCACCGGACTGTGCAGTCCGGCCTTCCCCCACGCTGCTGCCGATCTCCTCTGGCCGGCGCGTGCGTCCACGCCCCACAGCGGCTTCCGCCACCACCTCGATCTCGAACCGGCGACGTCCATCTCCGACTTCTCACTGCCGAGCCTCCATCTCCGACTTCCCACTGCCGAGCCTCCATCTCCGACTTCCCACTGCCGAGCCTCCGTCTCTGACACTCATCTCCTCCCAACTCCAGTGAGTATTTCTATCTTAGTTAGGTTTTCGTTTCAAGTATGATTGTAAGTAGAAATGGAGTGTGGGCTCATAGAAATGAAGAATGGTAACTATATTAGAAAACCTATGGTTCTTCCATTGATTATGGTTATGTAGGGAAAGCTTGTGGTTTAAATATAATGGTGTATATTTTTGCATGTCAGAGTGACTATAGATGTGTTATTAAGGAGAAAATTAAGTATAATGATGCTGTGATTGTATAAGAAAATGACTAGAATAGAATGATTATAGTTATTATTTATGAAATTTGGAAACACATTGAGAATATGATTTGTAGTATGTGTTGGAAGCATTTACTTATGGGTTTAATGTAGATTTAAGGTTTTAAATCCAAATAGAGGTTATGGATAATATGCATGGTTGATAAATAAATATTAAAATCAAGTATTTGCAGTTAAAATAGGAATTGATTGAGGATATGTAATACATGCAAATGAGGGCGAGTATTAATGCCAAATGTGACGGATGTCCAAATTATTAAACATGAAATTGTTATTGTGGATTAGTTGTTTAAAGCTTTGACAGAAAATAAAATGATAATTAAAAGGGTGATGGACATGGGGAGCAGGTGAATTAATACGGAATGGATATTATATCGGATCATGAGACAAAGAATTGAGGACAGGAAATTATTAAACAACTTTTGAGACTGAGTCTAGATGTAGCTGTGAGTAGCACACCTGTCTGTCTTAAATAGATTATTAATTCTAGTTTGTAATTCATCTCTAGGTATTGCGGGACCTGAGGACTTGGACGCAGTACCCGATCCCCGTCATCAGCAGCCGCACGCAGGCAAGTGTACCTTGCCACCCTGTATTTCAGTTTACAGATATTTATTGTTTCATATGTACATTGTGCACATAGTTATATTGACGTTCGGTACTTCGCGTCCGGTTCACAACCGGGTGAAGACGTACATCGTAGCATCCTAGGAAGATTGTCGGATGATTCATAGTATCTCGATATGCATACCTGAGTTTATCTACACCCCAGGACACTCATACACTGTGATCGTGCCAGATTCCTGTATCCTGATACTGACATCATGACCAGAGACTGGGACGACCTTAGGGTCGCGTCTGTTGAGTTATTTTTCCTTGTGTTGAGACTGTTGTTAGAGGTTCAGGTTCAACGCACAATCGTTGACCGCTTGGGAAGGGGAAGACAGTTACTAGACGCTTGGGCTACTCTGCACGCGCTTATATATATGTAGTATTTTCTAGTGATACCTGTATCTAGTGTAACTGTTTCACCCGTGTGACTCTTTGCCCGGAGCTGCGGTACGTGCCGTGTGTTTTCGTGTCCGGAGCTACAGTTTTTACTTTGGACGGCCCACGTGTCGAATGTTGTCTTTAAACTGTGTCACACTAGTTGGTTATGATAGAGTACCCTGTCGTGCACTTGTACTTTCTGTTTACTTGGCATGTTATGTTTCTGTACTTTGTTACGTCCCTCTGGGGACCTGGTTCCCTGCCAGTTTTGCAGCATAGACGATTACGGAGCGCTTGGAGATACTGAAGGAGTGGCACATCTTACGAGCATGGTACCAGGTACTCACATTATATCTACCGGCATTATGGTTATTTACATTGATTATTCACCTGCTGTTGTAGCCTAGTTTTGTAGACTCATATTTTTTCTCGAGTCTATTCGAGTTAGTGTGTTATTGGGCGGCCGACCTTATCACATTTAACTCTTTCTTGTATACTGTTGTACATTATGGATTGAGACATAGAGGTTTACATTTATGGAAAATTCTAGATAGTGTCCTTTTATATTACAGCTTATACGTATTCGAGTCAGACCAGAGTCTGTTCGAATGCGTAGCTGGCGTGCCACGTATTCCTGGTCCTACGTATTTTGGGACTGGGGCGTGACACATATCGGGACCAAGCAATTTTCTCTCACCAATATCATCCCAAGTTACATGGGATATGCACTTTCTGCCATATAGTGCCTCGAAGGGTGCTATCGGGATACTTGCCTGGAAACTGTTATTGTAAGAGAATTCAACCAAGTGTAACTGATCCTCCCATAAACCACCAAAGTTAAGGGTACATGATAGAAGCATATCTTTTAGAGTCTGGATCGTACGTTCTGACTGACCTTCTGCCTGGGGATGATAAGTTGTTTTGAACTTCAGACGGGTACCTAGACTCTGTTATAGACTCTGCCAAAAGTGATATATGAATCTGGAATCTCTATATGATGCGATGCTGACTGATACTCCATGAAGTCTGATAATCTGATTCATGTACATCGGAGCTAACTGCTCTGTAGACTGTCCCATTTTGAAGGAAAGGAAGTGAGCAACCTTTGTGAGTCGATCCACTATTAACCAAATTGTATCTCTACCAGCTGGGGATGTAGGAAGACCGATCATAAAATCTATGGTAATATGGTCCCACTTCTATTTCGAAATTGGCAAAGGTTGAAGAAGTCATACTGGTCTCTGATGCTCAGCTTTAGCTTATTGAAAAACCAAACATAGGGATATAAACCGTGCTATGTCCCTATTCATACCATTCTACCAGAAATGCTAAAGAATATCTCTGTACATCTTCGTTTCTCGTAGGTGAACGAAATACTGAGAACTTTGGGCTTCTGACATGATCTCTTGACGTATATATCCATTTGGTACCCAAGAACAATTACCTAATCAGAGAATTTTGCCACTGTGAATGCTTAGTTCTGGTCTACGTTATGTCTTACACTCTGCTCTGAGACGCTGAAGCTTGACATCCGTTGCCTGCGCTGCTATAATCTTTTCCACAATACTAGATTGAACTTGCAAGCTAGCCATCAATACTGTATTGCCAAGCAATACTACTTCTATGCCCATCTCCTGAAGTTCTTTTAAAATTTCTTGCAGTGCCATAAGAAAATAAGCTCATGCTCTCCGGCTCAAGGCATCCGCTACGACATTAGCCTTCCCTGAATGATACTGAAGGTCAAGATCATAGTTCGTTATTAACTCTATCCATCTTCTCTGCCTCATGTGGAGATCCTTCTGAGTAAAGACGTACTTCAAACTCTTATGATCAGTATAAATCTCTACTCAATCTCCATATAGGTAATGCCTCTAAAATTTGAGTACAAAGACAACTACTGCTAACTCTAAGTCATGTATTGGATAATTTTTCTCATGGTCTCGAAGCTGCCGAAATGCATAAGCTATAACCTTGCCATGCTGCATAAGAACACACCCTAGTCCTTTTTTTGACGCATCGCAATATACCGTAAAATTACCTGTCCCATCTGGAAGCATCAAAATTGGTGCAGTAATCAACTTCTGCTTGAGCTTCTTAAAAGAGGTTTGACATTCATTTGTCCAATCAAAGCGCACATCCTTACGAGTCAATTGTGTCAAGGGTACATAAATTCTATCAAAGTCTGACATAAATCTTCGATAATATCCTGCTAGTCCCAGAAAACTACGAACTTTTACAACTGTTCTAGGTACTGGCCATATCTCAATAACTTCTATCTTCTAGGGATCTACTTCTACTCCACCTTTAGTAATAATATGCCCCAAGTATGAAATACGATCAAGCCAGAACTCGTACTTGCTGTACATATAACTTATATTCTCAAAGGACTTAAAGAAATGCCCGAAGATGCTGCTCCTGCTCTGCCTTACTTCGACTGTACACCCAGATATCATCGATGAATACAATCATGAACTTGTCCAAGTATGGCATAAAAATATGATTCATGAGATCCATAAATACTGTTGGCGCATTGGTTTCTCCAAAGGGCATCACTAGAAACTTCTATTGGCCATATCTTGATCTGAATGCCATCTTGGGTATATCTTTCTCTGACTCTGATCTGATGATATCTTGAATGTAAATAAATCTTAAAAAATACTGCTTCTCTACTAAGAGGATCGAACAAGTCATCGATCCTAGGCAAGGGATACTTGTTCTTGATGGTTACTGCGTTGAGGGTACGATAATCAACACACAAATGGAAAGTTCCATCCTTCTTCTTTTCTAGAAGTATTAGGGCTCCCCAAGGCGATCCAATAGCACGAATGAATCCCTTGGTTCTCAATTCTTTAATCATTCGATACACGACTTCCAACTCTGATGATGCCACCCTGTAGACTCTCTCTAACACTGGTGCTATTCCGGAATGTAGCTCAATGGTAAAGTTTATCTCTCTTTTTGGTGGCATGTCTGAAAGTTCTTCTGGGAAAACATCTGGAAACTCACTGACCACTCTGGGGAATTATAATCCTTCTGCTGCCGCCATTCTCATGATTGCTTACGGGGACTCCATCTCTGCTCTAGAAAATAAGAATTCTTCCACTCCAGGGAAACAAAATATAACCTTGCCAGCATAGAAATCTAGATATGCATATCGGGTACTCAACCAATTCATTCCTAGGACGATGTCATATCTCTCATAGAAAACTCTATCAGCCTAGCAGGAAAATCTCTCCCGTATACTACGACTCGACACTAGGTATAAACTCTATCTACTCCCATGATACTATTACTAGTAAGTATATTGAGTCTTACTGATAATGATTCGGGTTCTAATCCAACTCGTATCATAAATCATGGAGACATAAAGGAATGTGATGCACCAGAATCAAACAATAATGAAGCTGAATGAGAGTTGACGAGAATGGTACCTGCCACCACCTCACCTAAAGCTAGTTGTTCCTCCACGGTGAGTACCATAGCCTGATCTCGTCCTCTCGATGCTGGTCCCCATTATAGAAGCATAAAAAGTGTGCCTCAGATAGATGGCATAGTTTTTTACAAATAAATCCAACAAGTAGAAGAATGGCGCACTTTCTACTTGTTCTAGAAGAAAGACGCACATTTTCTTACTTCGGCACACTTTCCATTAATTTTAGAGGATGGCACACTATTTATAGAGTAGAAAAGTGGCATAATTTCTTAATATTATGAAAGATGGTACACAAACGATCTTCTCTCTCTCAACATTTAATGCAGCAGACTGAAAGCTGACAGATGCTAAAATCGAAGAGTCAGAGGTCATCATTACAGCGGAGCTACAACATGCAGACCCGGGTTCTGAGACCCAGCCGCAGTGCCATTTCTTTCAAAAGTGTGTCGTAGTGCCATTTCTTCAAAAGTGCGCCACAGTGCCATTTCCTTCAAAAGTGTGCCATGATGCCATGTTCTTCAAAAGTGCACCGCAGTGCCAATCTCTTCAAAAATGTGCTGCAGTGACATTTACTTCAAAAGTGTGCCACAGTGCCATGTTCTTCAAAAGTGCACTGTAGTGCCATTTTCTTCAAAAGTACGGCGCAGTGCCAATCTCTTCAAAAGTGCGCTGCAGTTCCATTCCCTTCAAAAGTGTGTCATAGTGCCATTTTCTTCAAAAGTGCGCCGTAGTGCCATTTTCTTCAAAAGTGCGTCATAGTGCCATTTCCTTCAAAAGTACGTCGCTGTGAGACTCGTATCACAATATTCATATTTTATGCGGATACGTATTTTGTGCTAGTTATTACATTTTATTGGATCTCGAGGAAGCTCAAAAATTCCTAAAATTAAAACTTTACTACCTGACCGGTATATCGACGTTATACTACAGTATACCGACGGTATACTATCCGACAGATATTTGTTTCACTTTTTGAAATATTTTTGAGATATTTCTCTATAAATAGTACTTGAGTTATTTTATTTATTTCTTTCTTTCTCTTTCTCACTCTTCTCTTCTTCATTTCTCTTTCAAGCTTGGAACGTTGTCTTGAGACCTGGAGTGTGGTTTATAAGCCCCTTTATGGTGGTAGATTAGAAGGTTTAGGCTGGGAGCTCGCTTTAGGCAAGTACATCTTGCCGATTTCGTGAACTTCTTTTACTTTCTGTCATTTTACTTTCCTGGAGCTTTGGTTATTTCTTTTTAGCTTAGACTTGCTTTACTATTATAGTTTATCTCGGGCGATGATGAGATTGCCTGTGCGACTCGATAGGGAGGGGAGCCCACGAGCGCACTACATCAGAGGCCTGATGACAGTAGGCATTATCTAAGCTGGCGTGGGACAGGATGGGACGACCGTGCATGTAAAACTCAACGGCAAGGGAGTCGTGCGGGCGGGGTCCCGCACCATCCTACCACGGGTATAAACGATGGCCGACCACGCTGCTCGTTGTTTGTTCGGTTCCTTATGGGTGTCGTGAAGATGTCGTACGGGCGTCGTACGAAAAAATGGGTGGCTAGGCGGCTCGGCTGTCGTAGGCGTCGTTCAGACATCGGGGGTGCCACGTCGGCGCCGTGGGCAAAGTGAGGCATTGAGTTGCGGGCGACGAAAGGCGTCATAGCCGTCTCGTGGAGCTCTGGAGCGTGCGGAGTGCACGAGGTGTGCGTTACGAGCGATGATAAAAATGCCAGTGTGTGACGCACACGACGAGTCTGATTCCCCTATGACGACCGACATAGATGGGGGTGGGGACTCCTATCAAACTGAGCCCGTGGCATGCTGGAAAAAAATTATAGTTTATCTCGTGTTTTTTAGCCTTTTGACTGTCTCAGTTTTGATTTCTGGTAGAATCTTGTTCCGTCCCTTTTTGGTAACTCGGTAACGAAATTGGTACTGGAGTTGTGACCGTGATATTTAGTCCATATTGTGAAATGAGACTTACCCTATACTTGACTCCCTGCTAGACTTGGTTCTAGTAATTTTTGGCATTTGATTTGGATTTCGAAAATCAGACTAGAATTTAACCATGTTTATCCTTGAAAATCGCCATACCGACGGTATACTACAGTATACCGACGGTATACCAATTTCGACTGACTTAATTTCTAGATATTTTCTGTGAACCCTATCAGCATACCGACGGTATACTATAGTATACCCACGGTATACCGATCCTGCCGATATTTGTTGACCGACTTCAGGATATTTGTCTTCGCCGGCATACCGAAGGCGTACTGGACTGTGCCAACGGTATACCGGTTTGTGGAACTTTATTTTCCATTAACTTTCTTACCTACTTGGAATGGTATACCGACGGTATACTATAGTATACCGACGGTATACCGATTTGCTAGAATCCAGAACTTGCTGTATTTTTTCTATCTCTAGACAGGTATTCCGACGGTGTAATATACCGACGGTATACTGATCGTGCACTTTCTTTAGGAATTCTTTTTTGTGATTCCATTATTATACTTCTAGCTTTTGTTGGACATACGATGACTTGACCTGACTAGACATAAACTTGTATGGCTTCAGATGACTTGACTTGACTTGGCTTTACTCGGTTTCACCCGACTTTGCCCTGCTACACGTGATGACATGATTGACTGGACTTAACTTGGCATAAATTTATATGGCTTTATCGGACATGGCTTGACTTGGTTTTACCTAGCTTTATCTGGATTGACATAGATTCACATGGTTGTACATGGTTTCACTTGGCTTCACCTGGATTGATATAGCTTCACATGGCTTTACCTGGCTTCACTTGGTTTCACGTGGCTTGGTTATTGTCGTAGTTTACATGAGTCTGTATGTGCAGTGTATATTAAACATGTTTATATTATTATTAGAACTTATTTTGTTGTATCATATTTAGAATGGATTATGCAGAATGCCACACCCAGATTCAAACAAGAAACTGCTAGGGGTTAATAACTAGTGATTCACTTAGTACATGGTTAGGAATTTTCTAGATTGCATGCAGTCCCGGTTATTCATATAGTTATCTTGTGGAGTATCCAGTTGTCACGACCCGCACCCAAAAAATTGGGCA